>VUQH01091282.1:5598-34712 GCA_015106775.1 Etroplus canarensis
GGCTGGGGTTGGGGTTGGGGTTGGGGCTGGGGCTGGCGCTGGGGGGTGGGGGGGTGGGGGCATGCTTGGCTTCTTCCTGGAAGCTGACTGGTTGTTTTTGTATGTTGAAGACAACCAATCACAGACAGGCAGGGAAATATTTGTTGTCTGATTGGTTCCAGCCAATCAGATAAATCTTTCAGAGCTGCCGTCTATTTGTCCTCCTGGCTGCCTATTGGTCAAGGGTATAGAAGTGAAGGGGAGGGGCAAAGCTAAGACGTTGGAATTGAGGTGGGAGGGGCTTAACTGGCCTTGTGTTTAACTGGTAACATACACGCACACAGACACTCACACACACATACACAGTGTGGCCAGTCCAACAGGTGTAAACAGTAGAAAAAGAGTCTTATTGAACTGCTCAGTGTCATCATCATCATCATCATCATCATCATTATAGCCAGCATGGTTATTATTACTCTTCCAGTCTGCAGCTTGTTCATGGCACAGAACTAAAATTTTAACAGTAAACCATCTTTGAGTCTGTGTCCATTTCATTAGGGATGCTCCGATCAGAATCAGCTGATAATTACTGGAAATTCACCATTAATAAACAAAAAAATAAAGCAAATTTCCTTTATACTATATATAAACATATTTTCCTCGAATAAGAGTCTACAGTTGGCATATTTTAATACATTAAACGCATAAAATAGCTGTTCTGGAGCTTTTGATCATGCCACATGACCTTCCCAGTGGCGCAAATGTTTCAGATTTTTTCAGAAAACTTTAAAGAGAAGCGAAACCAGAATCTCAATGAGCTCCAATCCATCATAATTCACAGGTTATTGTTATTGTGTGTACTGTAATTATTGAGAAGTAAAATCCATTGTCAAGGAGGCCCTAGTTCTTGGCCGGATCTAACCTAGCTTAATAAACTTAATAATGCCGTTTATGTATAGATGGCAGAGGAGCAAATGCAAAAGCTAATTTTATGAATGTTACAAATTGAAACCCTTATATGTTCCCCGAGGGGTTGCCACAACAGATTAATCTGCATTGGAGGATTGCATCAGGAAAGGCATCTGGTGTAAAACCACTGCCAAATTACCAATGCAGATTAACCCGCTGTGTGACCCTTTAATGAGAATACAAAGGAGCAGCCGAAGGTACATTTTATGAATGCTACAATCCTGACCAATAATCTTAGGAGTGGCAATTCTTGTGAAAATGGAAATGTGCCCATTAAAAGAGAAATGTGACCCATTAGCTGATCACTTCAAGTTATTTAAATTCTGAACTATACTGTAAGAGGAGTAACAATTCTTTTTCATTTTAAGGTAGGTATTGCTTTCTCACATCCCTAAAAAGATGAGGACTTTGCTGTTAGTCCATCTATAAACACTTTTAAACCAAAAAGTTTCAAAGCAGCGTAGTTCTCCAAAAAATATGTACACTTTATTTATGGGCTTTCATCAGATTAATAATCTCCTCCTGGACCATGATAGGCATGATAGCATGTTTTTCAATGGTGCTCCCAGAGCTTAATCTACCGCACCAAGCTAACCAATGGTTCATAACCATTTGTCTCCTGCCTATAAGTACACAGAAATGTAAAAGATGACTAGTGGTTGGTGTGCATGTAAAACTGGCATTGTACCACCTTCACATACAGGCTAAGTCAAGTAAGTGAAGGTTCTCAGTCATCCTGCTGATAGCAGTCAAGCATAGCAGTACTTATGTACTTGAGCTAAAGGCAACTGGACTTCTTTTTAGGCTCTTGAAAATGTTTCAGCTCTCATAACTGAAGAAGCCATTCTGATGATGCCTTCAACTCAAGCTCTCAGAGCTAAGAAAAATTATTTCTGTGTTCTTTGTTCCATTTTTTCATTGCCAAAAGCTTTTATTTACATAGCAGTTTTTATAAGTTTTTTTGTAATTACCCTCTGCAAATTTTAACTAAAATTGTCACCACCAAGGGGCAGTGTTTTACAAGTAGGGTTTCTGAAACATTTTTGTGTGCGCAGCTGTTCTTTCAACTTCTATTTCTTTTTAGCCCAACCCCAATTTCTTCAAGGGGCTTCAATAGAATCAGAATCATGACTACTGTTTTTTCATCCATGCATCATCAACGTAATTTCCCTCCGTGCAATTAACAAAGTATTCTGATTCTGATTTTGAACCTATTAACATTTACTTAACATCACTCATGTTTCTCTTATGCCAGGACAGTAGTTACCCTTAAAAAGGCCATTAAATAGAGTTCAAAGAACTCTGTAACAAGAAAGATGAAAAATAATCCTCTGGTCCAAAAGCACCTTAGTGTTAAATTTCCGCTAGCTCCAAGTTGGAACTCAAGAAGTAAAACAGACGTATTTGCAGTGCCAAAAACAGCATCAAGGTTCAATATCAAGTCCTTGTCTAAAACCTTGAAACAGTATTACTCTCAGAGGCCAAACAAAGTCACACTTCATATTATTTCTATGCCTGTCTTGCAACCATGATTTATACGCTGGAAATTTGGTCAGTAGCGTCAAAAACTATAGGATTATCTGTATAGAATTTAAGCATCATCATCATCATCATTAGGTGGGTCACATAAACTATAGCAACCATTCGAGAATTGAGCCAAAGCTCAGACAAAACTCGCTAAAAGTACAGCATTAATCTAATGAAGTGCGTAATAATATTCAACTAGTTCTTCTTCTTATTCCAAAAAGCATTTTTGTGTCAAATGAGCATGCAAAAAACTTTTACAACCCTCAGTTGACAGTTGACCCAACCGTCAGCAAATAGTCAGACAAACCTGCCAAGCACCGGTGCCTTAATTTTGTTCGGTTATCATCATTAGCAGCTCCTGGAAATGGTAGTGACCAAAGTAAGACTTGTACCAGTAGAACTAAGCACAGAGTTCTTTACTCGTGACTCAGGCTTTTGGGAGATTATGTTTTAGATCTTTCCTTAGGATTACCTACTATATTAGGCATTTATTTCAAGCAGTTGCATATTATCATTGCCTTATGGATCCAACCCTTCTAAATTCCTGCCTTCATCGAATCCTTCAAACTAACTTTGCCTTTCCAACATTACACTACCATCTCATGACTCGCACGTAACCATGACCATCCTTAATCTCGTCTCTAAACCCCCCTGGCCCAGTTAAGGTACCTCAGGTTTCTTGTGGAATTTGTACCTTCTTTCCTCTTGCTGCAAAGCTTCTTGCCTAATTTTATATGGAGCATTAATATAAGAACATAAGTGCCTGTTAGATTTTTAAACAGTGCCTAAAACTTCTTTTCTATCAATTTTCCAATTTCAATTACAACTATTTGGAATAGTTACCCCTTTAGAGTATTTACAGGCATATCTTTTCATTGACTGGGGAGTTAACTATTGGTTTTGAGTCAAACTGCTGAATAATAATCTAAAGTACCTTTAATTCTACCAGCTGTTAGAATACCAAGGATAAAACCTGTCATAAGGATTTATAAAGCAAGAACATCAAGAAAAGCTCACAGTAATCACTGTTGGTTCAGGTGAGCTCAACAACATCAGCTTTTGACACTGATCGGAGCATCCCCAGACTCCTTGGCAATCTTTATGTCCATCAGCAGGTTCTGAAATCTGGACTCGAGTCCCATCAGTCTTTGTGCTGCTGTGGATCTTGGCTAAAAGCCAATGTTCTGGTTCTAGAAGGGCCAGGAGCCATGGTTCTGGACTCCTCAAAGCATTGGCTATAGGTCTGGCTTAGTACTCAGTGTTCCCTAACCAATAAGAGCAAAAAGAAAAACCATACTTTGGACCAGTAAGACCACTCAATTTGGGTCTGGCACATATGCATCTTGGTAAGACCATTGGCTCTGGTTCTGGCTTTAGCAGGACCAGGACTCATGATTCTGAACCAGTACCATGTTTTTGTGCAGGTAACACCAAAGGTTGTGGCTCTAAATTTGGGACCTGACACCATGATTCTGCTACCACCATGACCAAAACCCACGTGTTGATACAGTAAGACTACCGGCCCTGATTCTAGCTTTTGTAGGAGCAGCGCTCATATTTCTGTAATCCCAGCTACTATTAACCAGTGCCATATTTTCTACAAGGTCACGCCAAAGCCTTTTGCTCTCACTTTGATGGAATCTAGAACCATGATTCTGTTACTGTCAAGACCAGAACTTGTATGTCTTGGACCAGTAAGACCCCTGAACAGCAGGCAAGTATCCCTAATTCTAGGCTTCTAGAACCAGGAACCTTTGATGTAGAGGAGTAAGACCATTGGCTGTGGCACGGGTTTCACAGGGATATAGTTCTAGGCTTGTAGCCCAGTAAGACCATTGGCTCTAGTTGTGGCTTTTGAAGAACCAGTAGCCATGGCTCTAGGCTAGAAGAACCAGGAACTATTCATCTTAGACCAGGTAGGCCAGTAGCCCCAGTTGTGGCTCCAGCAGGATCAGTAGTAATAATTCTGGTTCCAGTGACACCAGTAGTACCAGTATACAAGACTGGTTCAGGTTAAAAGGTGAGGAGTTGCTCTAGTTCATCACTGTGCTTTCAGGCTGCTTTAGCAGTTCAAGGGTCAAACTTTTGTGGTCAAAGGTCATCCAGAGGGTGTGTGTAGCACCATGGGCGGTCCACTCCGAACCAGTTTTAACCAGTTTTAAATCAGTTTGATTCAACTTTGTTGTACCATTTTCCTCACCGACCTCTCCAATCCGGTCTGGTTGAATCCAGTTCCATACAGTTTTTGTCTGCTATAAGGAATTATTTGTAACCTGTCCCACACCAAGCCCTGCCCCCAAACCATCTCCTGGTTGGCTCCATTTAATAGGACCACCATCCTCTCCCTGGCCAATGGACATCTCCGAGGGTCCCAGCTCACTGCCAATTGGCTGAGAGGAGTGGCTGCTATTGGTGGTGCCGTCAGTGTGATTGGCCAGCAGGGAAGAGGAGGAGGAGGAGGAGGGGTTTCGGCTGATAACGAGCTCCAAACGGTTTGGAGACTCTGCGATCAAGGGAACGACAAGACAGCAGTCAAAGTCCCTGGTCCGCACGTGGTTAATCTGGAAGGAAGGATGTAGTAGAGGTATGATAAACACAAACAGACACATTAACAATATATTAAAGGAGGTTAAAAATGAAATAAGAAACTTCAACCTAAGCTGATTCTATTAATATCTATGGTCTCATAACATCCTTCAGGTTTAGGGTTAGAGTTTAGTTTCATTATAGTTACATGCTAAGGTGTTACCTTTCATATTAAGTCTCAGACACTATATAAACAAAAATACTGGACCACGCATCTTAATGATTAAATCCAGGTGTTTGATTCAGTCCCATTTCCACAGGTGTATAAAATCCAGCAGCTGGTCATGCAGTCTGTCTTTACAAACATTAGGGAAAGAATGGGGCGGCAATGGATCAGTGCGTTGGAGGACTCACTTGGAAGCCGGAGGGTTGCTGAAAGCCGCTGGCTCAAGACCCATCTGGACCTGGCGGCCATCCAAGACCAGCCGGTTCGAGACCTTGCCCTGGATATGTGTGGCAGTGGACCAGAGGCCAGAGAGATCCCGGCTCACCGCCTGAGCATTGCCGAGCATTGTAAAATGCTAAGTGCTGGATGAAGCGGTGTAAAATATACCACCACTTGACTTTGCAGCAATGGAAACATGTCCTATGGCATGACCAATGGCTTCTCTACCCAGTAGTCTGGGTTTGGCAAATGTCAGGAGAACATCACCTGTCTGATTGTATCGCATTGTGCTAAAGTTTGGTGGAGGAGGGGTGATACTATGGTTTTGATTTTTCTGGGGTTTCTGGGGCTGGCCTGGCCCACCGAATTGCAATCTTCATGCTTTATCTTATCAGGTCCATTTTGGACAATTCCATGTTTCCAAATTTGTGAGAACAGTTTGGAAAAGTGCCTTTTTGGATTCCAGCATGCCTATGCCCCAGTATACAACGCAAGCTCCACAAAGGCATGGATGGATGAGTTTGGTGTGAAAGAACTTGACTGGCCACACAGAGTCCTGACCTCAACCCCATCGAACTGTTGTTGATTGTCATATATGCTTTTCTGGATGAATGGGCAAAAAATTCTCAAAATCTTATAGAAAGCCTTCCCAGAAGAGTGGAAGCTGTTCTAAGCTACAAAGGGGGTACTATCTCCATATTAATGCCTATGGATTTAGAATGGGATGCCATAAAAGTGCCTTTAGGTGCAATGTGTAGGTGGCCCAGTACTTTCGTCCAAACAGTGTACATTCAAATGCCTGAAAGTTAACTGAACCCTAACCCTACTCCTGGATGGGTTGCCGAGGACTTGGTGGATGTTAATATGTTTTAAAGTTTGATAAATTAAATGTCCAACAGATGCTAGGATTTCTGAAAGCTGTTCATTTTAGTACCTGTAGTATTCGGTCATAGGCTCTGAGGCCACCTTGCTCTGCTGGGCCTCCCGGTCGGATGTTGTTGACGTAGACGCCGCGGTCCAGCAAGCCATCAGAAACACTGAAACCAAAATCCTCCAGGTCTGTGGCCTTCTCCAGTGTGAGCTACAAACACAGGCACACACACTAAAGTTAAAAATCACTGGATTCATGGTCCTCACCGAGCAGCGCAGCACCAAGTGGGCCAAACATCACCTTGTGGAGTTCCACAGGGTTCTGATTTAAGATATCGTTCACTTCCTGTCTCATCTTCCTCATGGCAAAGGCTCGGCGCTGAGGGTCAGAGGGCAAAGTGTTGGAGCGAGGAGTCACCTGAAACATGAGAAACTAGTCCTTAGAAATACAATAAAACATAATATTATCTAATGTATGACACAGAGAGGGGTCAGAGGTCAGCAGCGTGTACTTGTGGTCTGGAGTTGGTGCGCTCCTGGAAGCTCGCCTGGCGTCCCAGCGTGCTGCGCAGAGGGGTGGGGTCATGGTTTAAACTGAGGGTGGAGCCCGACATGATGGTAGCCTGTTAGAGCCAATCAAAACACAGTAAGCACAAACTTCCAATCAGGACAAGATAAACAGAACACACATCAGTTAAAGATCGTGGCCTTTGACACCAGCTGGCAGGACAGGATCTGTTTCTACTGATAGAATACTTTTATTTACTGTGCTTCTACTGATGGTTCAATTTCCATTTCTAGGACCTACTGTTACTTTCAAGGAGGCTCGACTGTTATCTTTACCGTCTCTACCTAGTCTGATCTATTGTTTATTACTGACTGTGGGCCTGTAGTAGGAAGCAGGTTCAACATACCCAGGATATCTTCTTATCTGGCTTCACTTACCCTGATATCACCAAGTGGTCAACCTTAAGTGTTTATGGACTTGCTATCATGTAGTCATGTGAAAAACTAAGTACACCCATGTTTCAGTAGCCTGTACAACCACCTGTAGCAGTAAATTGAAGTTATGGGTTTCTGTATGGCTTTATCAGTCTCACACATCAATGTGGAGGAACTTTTGGCCCATCCTTCTTTACAACGTTGCATCAATTCACTGAGGTTTGTTCATGCTTAAGGTCCCACCACAACAGTTCAGTTGGGTTGAGGTCTAGCCGTTGACTGGGCCACTGCAACACCTTATTTTTTTTCTTTTTAGTCATTCCGTTGGAGATTTGCTGCTGTGATGGGGTCATTCTCCTGCAGCATAACCCACTTTGGGCCAAACTTTAACTACTGGACAGATGGCCTCATATTTGACTCTATGTGAGTCCATGGTGGACTCAATGACTACAAAGTGCCCAGGTCCTGTGGCTGCAAAACAAGCCCAAATCATCAGCCCTCCACCACTGTGCTTTACAGTTGGTATGAGGTCTCTGTGTTGTATGCTGTTTGGTGCTGTGCATTATGGCCAAACATCTCCACTTTGGTCTGGTTTGGACATTGTTCCAGAAGTCTTGTGGTTTGTTCAGATGCAACTTTGCAAACCTAAGCTGTGCTGCCATGTTGTTTTTAGGGAGAAGAGGCTTTCTCCTGGCAACTGTTTCAATCAAGCCATACGTGTTCAGTCTTTTTTTTAATTGTTCTGTCATGAACTTTAACATTCAATCTGCTAACTGAGGCCTGTAGAGTTTGAGTTTTTGCACTTTCTGTAAGTATTCCAAAGTCTGACCTTGGGCAGAGATGCCCAGACTTCCCCCTTTGCCCACCTTCCAGAGAGACACCAAGGCATTCCCGAACCAGTTGAGAGATATAATCTACCCGGTCTACCCTGGGACCTCCTCCCAGTTGGACACACCCCAAAGCAATTTCCCCACTGGGATTAATAAAATATTCTGATTCTGATGAAACATCTCACCAAAGAGGCGTCCAGGAGGTATCCCTATCAGATGTCTGAACAACCACAACTGGCTCCTTTTGGGGAGCAGTGGCTCTACTTTGAGCACCTCCCGAATGACTGAGCCCCTCAGCTTATCTCTAAGGCTGAGCCTCAACACCCTATAGACAAAACTCATTTCTGCTGTTTGGATCCAAGATCTTATTCTTTTGGTCACTGCTCAGAGCTTCGGGCCGTAGTTGAGGGATCGACCGGTAACCCGACAGCTTCCCTTTGACGCTCAGCTCCCCCTTCACCACAACACACTGGTACAGTATCTGCGTCGCTGCAGACGCAGGCTCAATCTGTCCATCAGTCTCCCGCTCCACTCTCCCCTCACCCTGAGATATTTAAGCTCCTCCAGCTGGGGCAGAGGCTGGGCACTCCACCCTGTTTCGGATAAACATCACGGCATCAAACTTGGAGGTGCTAATTCTCATCTTGTCATTTCACACTCAGCTGCAAACTAAAGTACAGTAAATCATCACGACTTCTACTTTTAGAGAGGTGCTCACACATACTGATGATCAGTTAATCTAGTGTATTTGATTAGCAGTATCTGGCTGCTCCTTACCCTCGTAAGCCCTACAGCAGCAGTAAGGGTGTACTTAGTTTTTACCAGGACTGCAAAGTCTCAGGAAGTAAAGAGCAAATAAAATGATCGTTCCAGTCGACTTACTTGCAAATTTTACGTGCAGACAACGAGCACAAGGTTTAGGTGAGTTAGTTTAGGGTAATATCGCCAAATTAAGGCTTATAAAATAATGAAAAGTTTCAGTTTAGGCCTTCTTTACGATCACTGTGGTCTGTGGGACCCTCCAGGAATGGTGACGCTGTTTTCCTGATAACTGCTTGGTTAGTAGGAGGTGGTCTTGTCCTTTTTGAAGTCTTATTTCAAACATAACCTGCTTCAGATCTGCAGCAAATGAAGACGTGAACCACCTTTGCCTAAAAACCCAGGCTTAAACCCGATGTTATCTCGCTAACCACAAACCCTGCTTCGTAGTACAGGCCTCTGATGCATTTCATCTACTCAAAGGTTTTGATCCTTTTAGAGCATTTCTACTTCATATTTGATGATCGTGCTTATTCACTACATTACAGTCCATTCTTTTTGTCCAAGCTACCCAGCAGACACCCACTTCAGCCAATCAGAATCAAGGACTCATCAAGACGCATGCATGACTGACGGATCTACTTCATGACCGGCAAAACAAAACTACCCATGAGGCCTTGCGCAAGCTCGCCCAGCATGCCTTGCTCAAACTGCCATGCCCGGTGCAACATCATGACGCTGCCATGTGACTGGTTCGGAAGCTGGGTGATGTCACTAAGATGTCACGATGACGTCACCATGGGCTGCTGTTAGAATGCGGTTAGAGTCACATTCAAAACCAGCTAACATGTCGGATGTTTGACAACGCTGGAAGTCCAGTCAGAGGAGAGAGAGGAAGAGGAGGACAGGAGGGGAGTTAGTAGAGGGGAAGGAGGAAGGAGGATACCAGAGTGAGGAGGTGCGTCTCCTTTCCAGACTCCTGGAAGAGAAGGAGTCTCTTTTTTACTGCTGAGTGTCAAAAGAAGGTATAAACATGTAGCACTTTCAGCACCAATTCCACAAATATCACTAAACTGTGACTGCCAGTCCCCAGAGCCGAGCGATAACCCTTCTGTTGGGTCCCTTTATTATCATGATATCAGTTTACACCCAACGTGTTCAATTTAAGAATCACAAGTCAGCATCATTTCAGTTACTCTTTAGACTTTGACTGTTGGGTGAAGAGTTTCTGTGGGAGAGAGGCTGAGGTTTAGCTGTTAGCAGACCACTGTGACTGAGACCCTTCGTGACTCCTGATCAGTGCTCTTGTTCGGGTTTGTTCACCAAATGTTAATAACACCACCTTTTTTTTAAAGTACCTTCTCAATAAGTTAATCTGGACCATTAGCAGTGACATTTTCTTAATTTATTTATTTAAAAATGCTAAGAAGTGGGTTTAAAGTTTAAATGAGAGCTTTTTTTTACTTTGATAAACTAAACAGTCACTTCATTAGGTACACCTTGCTAGTACTGCGTCAGACCCCTCTTGCCTTCAGAACTGCCTTAATTCTTCAGATCCAACGAGCTGCGGAAACGTTCCTCGCAGATGTTGCTCCATGTTGACACGACGGCATCGTGATGAGAACCTCCTGCTCCACCACATCCCAGAGGTGCTCTGTTGGACTGAGCTCTGCTGACTGTGGAGGACATCTGAGTGCAGTGACCTGAGTGTCACGTTCGAGATGATCCGAGCTTTGTGTGACACGGTGCGTTATCCTGCTGGAAGCAGCCATCAGAAGGTGGGATGGACATGGTCAGCTGCAATACTCAGGTAGGCTGCGAGGTTTAAACCATGCTCAGTTGGCACTAAGGGGCCCAAACTGAACTGCTGATGTAAGGCAGGGTGGATCCATGTTTTCATGTTTATATACCAAATTCTGACCCCAAAGCCCCGATAACAATTATGCGAAAATGATCACGAATCGCAAATTTGGTTTGCGCTGTGGAGTGGCACCTGGCGTGGTCTTCTGGCCCGTCGACTTCAGGCTTCGAGGTGCTCTTCTGCATACCTGGGTTGCAAGGAGCAGTTATTTGGAGTTACTGCTCAACTAACCAAATAACCAGGGGGGATTGCTGACCTCTGGCATCAGAAAGGCATTTACTCCCAGAGAACCGCCGCTCACTGGAGATTTTCTCTTCTTTTGGGCCACTCTCTGTAAAGCCCAGAGAGGGCTGTGCAGGAAACTCCCAGCAGCTCAGCAGCTCCTGAAACACTCACACCGGTATGTGGCACTGGAATCACCTCTCTTCTCCATTCCGATGCTCGGTTTGAACTGCAGAAGGTCCTCTTGATCACGTCTGCATGTCTGAACGAGCTGAGTTGGTGCCGTGCGATTGGCTGACTAGATATTAAGGAGCAGTTGGACAGGTGTACCTAATGAAGTGGCCAGCGAGTGTATTAAATTCTCGTTAGTCGTGTTTTTTAGCGCCAGTATGCCCAAGAATGACTGTCAGTGTCCACAGCAGCTCTCTTACTTTGGTATACGACACTGAGGTCATGTGACACAACCGTGGGCTGATGTTATTTAATATTTGTTTGCATGTTTTTATAAGTAAATAAATTTGATAAGAATTTACAGTCTAGGTTCTGGCATTAACACACCAGGGGGCACTGCAGAGCAGGGTTAACGTCTGAGAACTCTTAATTTGCTAAACACAAAAGCTTATATTCCTCCCTCTGTGGTACAGAAAGGCAGTGTAAAGATACTGTAACTATACTCAGCCCTACTCATGCTGTAACTAGTACTAGTACTTCTTCTGCTGCTGCTTAAACTTCTCACAGCAGTGTTCTCGCTGCGTTCCTCACCTCCAGCTCTCTGAGGATGCCGCTCTGTCCACAGGTCTCCAAGTCCTCCAGAGCCTGAGACCAGAAGTTCTCCTCCTGGTCCGGTTCTGTCCCATCATGCCCCACCGTAAACCTGAGGGAGTAAGGTCAGCCAATCAGAGAGAAGAACAGCCGGACGGGTTCTCTCAAACACACACACACACACACGCACACACGCACAGGTGGTCATGCTGGTCAGTGTTTTTGCAACAGGGCGGGGCGTGTGCGGTGACGACATACACATCCACCAGGTGTTTGTGTCAGTGTGACGGGGGTCAAAGGTCACCAGGTGAGGGTTTCCGCTGGAGGTTAGAGGGGTGACATAGGACTGTGTGTGGGGGGTAAGGGTCAAGGGTCACTTTGGTACCTGCTGTCAGTGATTAGACCGCTGGGCAGATTACCGCCTCTGCAGACAGAGACACACTGCTGTTACTGCCGTTAGCTCAGCGCTACACACACCCATTGATTTGAATGAGGAATGCTAACAGCTACAAAGGGATGTGCCTTCAGGCCTCTCCACACATGTTCTGTTGGGTTTCAGGCTGCCCTGAGCGTTGACTGAAGGGAAGCAAATGTAAACCTTTATTTTTTTAAAATGAAAACTAGAACACAAGTATTTCAAAGAAAATCAATTAAAAATCAAGCCTTGTTTAAATGATATTGTGTACTTACCAGGCTAAAACTAAATGAAAATGTACAGGAAATGTCTTTAGTCAGCCTGATGAGACTTTGGTGCAGACGTTTAGCGAGACTGAAATGTTGCCCTGACTGTAAATCAAGTGTTTGTGTTGTAATGCGCTAGATGGACAAAAATACTGGGCCACCTACGCATTACACCTCAAGACACTTCTATGACCTCCTGTTCTAAATCCATCGCCATTAACATGGAGCTGGTCCCCCTTCGCAGCTAGAACAGCTTCCACTCTGCTGGGAAGGCTTTCTACGCGACGTTGGAGTGTGTCTGTGGGAATTTTTGCCCACTCATCCAGAAGAGCATTTGTGAGGTCAGACACTGATGTTGGATGAGAGAGTCTGGTTCATAATCTCTGTTCTAATTCATCCCAAAGATGTTGGATGGGGTTGGGGTCAGGGCCCTGTGTGGGTCAGTCAAGTTCTTCCACACCAAACTCATACAACCATGCCTTTGTGGAGCTTGTTTTGTGCACTGGGTCACAGCCATGCTGGAACAAAAAACGGCTTTTCCAAAACTGTTTCCACAAAGCTGGAATCATAGAATTGTCCAAAATGTCTTAGTAAACTGAAGCACTGAAATTTCTCTTCACTGGAGTTAAGGGGCCCACGCAAAACCCAGAAATACAACGTCAAACCCAGACTGGTAAATCAGACTGCCAGATAGAGACGCGTGATTCATCACTGCACAGAACGTGCTTCCACTGCTCCGGAGTCCAGTTGCGGTGTGTTTTACACCGCTGCATCCAACGCTTGGTGTTGTGCTTTGTGATGTAAGTCTTGCATGCAGCTGCTCAGCCATGGAAACTCTTGCCACGAAGCCCCTGGACCACAGTTTTTGTGCTGGTGTTAGTACCAGAGGACGTTTGGAGCTCTGCAGTTATTGAATCAGTAGTGTTGGTGACCTTTATGCACTATGTGCCTCAGCACTCAGCAACCCAACTCTGTTACTTTACATGGTCTGCAATCTCATGGCTGAGTCGCTGTGGTTCATAAATGCTTCCACTTTGCGATAATACCAGTTGAAGGGCGAATATGCAGAACAGAAGAAATTTCACCAACTGACTTGTTGCAGCGTCTTTAGAACGACCCATTCTTTCACTAATGTTTGTAAAGGCAGACCAGCTAGCTGCTGGATTTTATACAGCTGTGGTAATGGGACTGAATTCAGTGATTAAGAGGTGTGGCCTGATATTCTGGTCCGATATAGTGCTGAAAAACAGAAACAAGCATTGGTACCCTGGGCAACTGATCAGTTTTCTGATAATTCATTGGAGATAGTTTGAAAAAGTGCATTGTGGGTAAACTTTAAAGGGGGACAGCTGGCTGCTCAAAACAGCTTACAGCCCTACGTTTAGATGTCCACATGTTCTTCGTGAGTGCTCTGACGGATCACACTGATCAAACTTTAGGTCGTGAAGGACTGAAGGCCCTGATCACAGAGGGTCTGTTTTGGCCGTGTTTGTAGATGTTTATAAGCTTTTCTGTTTCTTATTCATTTCTTCCTATTTATATGAAATGTAGCTTCTTATATGCAAATGATTCGTATCTAGTTTGCATTGCCTTTCACTTGCTTTTCTTTCCACTGTGATGTGACAGCGCCACACATCTCTCACCCTCCGAGCGGTGGGCGGTCCCAGTCGTCGTCGCTCAGACCCAGATCCGACAGCGGATTGGCTCTCTGGCGAGTGGAGGAGGATGACTGGCTGTTGGTCGTCTTGGCGTTGCGCCACTCGTGGAAGCTGTACGGCGACGACTGAAAAGGTGGAGCTACACAAACGCAGGAGAAGTGTTTCATTACTGAGGCTGAAGAGGCCAGCAGAGGTCAGTAGCGCTCAGAGGCCGGCGACCTACCTGGGGTGGTGAAGCTGCTGTCCATGTTGGATCCGTCCCAGGACTCCACGGCGCTGTCCACGGACGGCAGCGTGCTGAACGCTCTCTGGCCCATCGGGGGTGCAACCATGACAACGGGCTCCTCCTCCCCGTCCTGGTTCTCCTGGTTAAGCCCCACCCCCGGCCCCAGGCCGGAACCAATCACACAGGACTTCGGGCTCGACACTGCAGACAGATGGGGCACATTCATCAAACACGACACGTGTGTATAACAAGTGTGTATAAACATATATAGATATAAACATAATATGCATGGCACTTTACTAAACTCACTGATCATTTAAAGCATTTTAAACATTTTAACCGTACAGTCATACAGCACTTTATACACTTTAACTACTTAGCATCCACGGCCAATCTGCAACCACCCATTAACCTAACACGTATGTCTGTGGAATGTGGGAGGAGGCCAGAGTACCTGGAGGAAATCCACGCAGATACAGGTAGAACATCCAACTCCACACAGAAAGGCCCCAGCCGGGTTCAAATAAGGAACCCTCTTGCTATGAGGCAACAGTGCTAACCACTGTACCACTGTACCGCCTAGATTCAATCTAAAGAGCTATAACAAGTAAAACCTACATAGAAAAAGGATCGTGGTCCAATCCCTTTCTTCTTCTTCTTCTTCTTTCAGCTCCTCCCATTAGGGGTTATCACAGTGGATCATCTCACCCTGTCCCTGCATCTTCTTCCCTCACACCAACCCTCTGCATGTCCTCCTTCACTACATTCAGCCTTCTCTATGGTCTTCCTCTTCTCCTCCTGCCTGGCAGCTCCATCTTCAACATCCTTTGTCCAATATGTCCACTATCCCTCCTCTGAACATGTCCAAACCGTCTCAACCTGAACCGTCCCTCTGATGGACTCCTTTCTAATCCTGTCCATCCTGGTCACTCCCAGGGAAAATCTCAACATCTTCAGTTCTGCCACCTCCTGTCTTTTTGTCAGAGCCACCCCTAACGTGTCTGTCGTCGACCTGACTGTTCGTCTGGAGAAGCCTGCCAAGTCTCACTACCATCCTGCAAACCTTCCCTTTCACTCTTGCTGCTATCCTTCTGTCACAAAGCACCCCTGACACTTGTCTCCACCCACTCCACCCTGCCTGCACTCTCTTATTCACCTCTCTTGTGCTCTGTCCGTTGCCTTGAATGGTTGACCTCAGGTATTTAAACTCATCCACCTTCACCACCTCTACTCCTTGCATCTTCACCGTTCCACCTGCCTCCCTCTCATTCACACACATGTACTCCGTCTTGTTTCTACTGACTTTCTACTGACTTTCATTCCTCTTCTCTCCAGTACATACCTCCACCTCTCCAGGCTGTCTTCCACCTCCTCCCTACTCTCAATACAGATCACAATGTCGTCTGCAAACATCATAGTCCATCATCATGGTCCAGTTCCTTTAACCAGATTAAAAGCTGGTTCTACATGCTATTGAATCATGGGTGGTACCTAGTTTTTCACAGGACTGCAGAGAGTTCTGAGAAAATGTTCTTTTTAATGCAAAAACAAATTTTACCCCCTGAGATCCCAAGTCCTTATATGGGGACGTGTCATTTGGCTTTTCTGCACCTTATACTTGATTCTGCTCTTTATAGAACAGTTGCATCCCATACAAGAGCCCAGGTCTCAGGAGGTTAAGACTCGATGTTTTGTGGACTGGCCTGTGGACCAAATTGTAGGTGAAAAAGCTGTATGACACGTACATTTTTAATGAAATTAATGTATATCATTCCCCAGTGAATTTTACACTGAACTAGCCATTCCCTGGTGTGGGAACCATTTACTTGCGACGTGTGTGATTGTAGGGTTTATTTATATTGTGTGTACACGTACGCTCTCCCTGCTTCTTGATCTTCAGTGTGACCGTCTCTCCCGCCTGCTGCAGCAGGCTGATGGCCTCACTCAGAGGTTTCCCCTTCAGACTGCTGCTGTTGATCGCAAGAATACGGTCGCCTACATGGATCGCACCCGTCCTGCAAACAACACGGCAGACAGAAATACACGGTCAGGGTTCAGGAACTCATGGCAATATCATGTACCTTCGGCTGCTCCCTTGTATTCTCCCCAAGGGGGCGCCACAGTGGCTCAATCTGCATTGGTAATTTGGCAGAGCTTTTATGGCAGATGCCCTTCCTGACACCGCCCTCCATGGTGAGAGGGGCTTGTGTCCCCACCTGGAATTGAACCAGGGAGTGTAAACCTCTACACTACAGGGACACCTTCATGGGAAGATCTTACCAGATAAAATCATCGAGAAAAAACAGTATTTGCTTGTAATTTGGGCCGGCGGGGGTTCGGTTTGTCGGAGGACTCGTGGGAACAGGAGGGTTGCCGAGGCTGCCAATTCAAGACCTCGTCCTGGACCCAAATATATGGAGGTGGACTGGAGGCCAGAGAGGTGTCGGCTCACTCCCTCCCGAGTACTGCAGAGGTGCCCTTGAGCAAGGCACTGAACCCCCACAGCGCTTCTTGGCGCCTGCAATGGGCTGCCTCGTTTTCTTCACCTCTTTCAACGCTGCATGTGACTGGTTCTGTTGCGTGTTAAAGCGCATGTAAAAGTGTGTGTGCGTGTACATAACAACTAAAATGAGTGTGTTGTGATTGGTAATTTCCCCCAACTGGGGATTAATAAAGTATGTTCTTCTTCTTCTAATTTATAGAAAAACAGAAATGCATTTACAAAAATTAAATAAAAGCTGAAATAAATCTGATAAATGAATTAAATAAATGTAAATCTCATTGATAAAAAGGTAAAATTGAAAATAAAAGCAAACAGGGTGTAAAGGAAAAAAAACATGCAACATTCATTTGTAACAGCAGAGGGCGACATTCTCCATTTCATCTTTCATTCTAATCTCGTCATGTCAGTCACGGTTTGACTTCATTTTTCATTTCTCCATCTACTGATGTTATTTTTAGAAAGAAAAATCTTTTTCCTGTCAGAAATAGTTTGTTTCCAGGTTCATTTCATTAATTTTTCTTTATTTTTTATACGGACAGACTTTCAGATGTTTGATTTTGAGGCCATCTTTCCTGGTTCATACACCATAAATCATAATTCCTCGGATAATAACTACCATTACTTCACTTTATGTGGTTACTCTAGTGAACCTGGTTCTAAGCGCTTGTTAAAGTATTTGGGTTTCTTTTTTATAATTTAAAAATACACATAGATCGTATTGAATGCTTATTCAGACTCAAACATAAAACTAACTTCCCAAATGTATTTGTTTGACCTTCAAAGAGCCCTAAAAGTACAGGCATGGATAAACTGGCAGGATTTCCAACAGTTCTGTCCTTTAATTTAATTTCCAGTGTAATGTAATGAGAGTTAATGTGTGCATGTACCTCTCTGCCAGCCCCCCTTTGCTGAGCGAAGAGATGATGATGGGGTCGAAGGGCTCCTCGGTGCCTGAGATGGTGATTCCCAGCGGACCGCCGTACCTCTGCAGCTCCACCGTGTAAATGATGCTGCCAGACACCTCCTGTTCATCTGGAACAGTCAATAAAAATTGATTCCACACAAGGTCAACGCTGGATAAGCAGGGGGACAGGGCATGAAGGGACATGTGGTGACAGGTATATGTTAACAAGCTATAAATGGGCTAAAATGAAGCTACAATTTGTCCCTAAGGTGGCACCAGATGAAAGAATATAAGGTTAACAAAGGATTTAGGGGATTCTCTAGGCTGTCGTGGCATCCTTGAGTAGGTTTTGAGGACCTTGAGGATCCTGTGTAAGTTAAGGGTGATTAAAGACATTTTTAAGATCTTGATGATGTCTTAGAGTACAAATGAAAGATCTAAGGGCTGGCAGAAGGTCAATGAGGACTTCAATGTCAAAGGATTCAAGAATGCTCTAGGTTGTCTTGGAAAGACTTTAAGGTAAGTTGGTAAGTTTCTAGGTTTCATTGAGTAGGTTTTTATGACCTTGAGGATCCTATCTAAGTTTAATTACATTTAGAAGACCTTGATGGGGTCCCAGAACACAACTAAAAGGCCCCAGTGATTATCAAGAAAGCTCCAAATGTTGCCAGAAGATTAGTGAAGGCTTCAAGGTTAAAGGATTCAGGGGTGTTCTAAGTTATTTTGAAAAGGTTTGGAGGAACTGGAGGATCCTATGCAACCTTAAGGGTGACTGAGGACATTTTTAAGACCTGATGAGGTCCTAGGGCACATTAAAATGTTCTAAAGGTTATCAAGAAAGATCTATGAGTTGCCAGAAGATTAGTGAAGGTTAAAGGATTCAGGGATGCTCTAGTTTGCCTTGAAAAGACTTTACGGAACCCTGGTAAGATTCTAGTTGTACTTGAGAGTCCTCGAGAAGGTTTCACAGAATTTGATGATGTGGAAGTTAAAAAAAGCCCAAAATGTCACTGAGAAGAAGACTTGAGGTGTACTGCTTTAGTTTCTAGTTGTCCTTGAGGACTGTTGACAAACAGGTTTTTACCAGGTTCAACTAATAGTTAAAATGGTTTAGGAGAAAATGAAAAAGTCCCAGTGTTTTATGAGAAGATTTTAGGTTTGCCCTGAAATGAAAACGATTTCAAGGATATTCTGATTTGTCTTGTACAGAAATCTGGGATCCTCACTAAGTTTCTGAGTGTTCTTTAGGGTGACTGAATATATTACAAAAGCTTTCATGGTCTAGAGTTCTACATGGTCTTTAAAAGGCATTAGTGAACCTTGGTGAGTTTCTAGGCATCCATGAGAGCCCTGAGAAAGATTTGGGGAACATGAAGGGCTCCTCAAGATCATTAAAAGGCCTTAATGTTCTGAGAACATTCAAAGGATTGTTAAAGATGATTTCAGGAACACTGGATTAGTTTCTAATTTCTTCTGACAGGTTCTTCATCAGGTTTTAGTAACATTTGGTTATATTTTAGGAGGCACTGAAAAGATCCTACATGTTTTTGTGAAACTATACAAGATAAAGGATTTCAAGGTGTACTAAAGAAGCTTTCAAGCAACTTTATTAGGTTCTCAAGATCATTAAAAGACCCTAAAACTTACTGAGAACATTCAAAAGATTGTTGAAGACTTCAGGCATACTGGGTTAGGTTGTAGGCTCTAATTTTTTAACTAAACAATATCCACAAGGTGCTGCTTTGTCTTGTAGAGAATTTATGGATCTTATTAAGGTTCTGTGTGTTCTTAAAGGAAACTGAGGACATTAAGAAGATCCTGATGGGGCCCTAGAGTGCAATAAAAACATAAGTTTCAAAGAAAGCTCTAAGTGTTGCCAAAAAATTAGTGAAGATTTCACAAGCAATGGATTGGTTCCTGTGTGTTTAGAGCATCTTTAACAGTAAGGTGGTGAAATTTTAAGGAGCCACTGAAAAGGTCTTTAGGGTTATTCAGAGGGATTCAGGTGTGATTATGGTGACTAAAGATCATTAGATATGGTCTTGTGGAGGCAAATTAGAAAGGTCCCAAGGCTCATTAAAAAGGCTGCAGGAGCTCCACAAGTATGTCACCTAAAGAGGACTCCACGGGTCCTTTTAAAGGACCCTTGGTGCTCTTGAGGAAGTTTTTAAGGATGCCTAATAATGTTTTTAGGCATTACTGGAAGCTACATTATCCATCAGCTTCTTGCTTTTGGGACTGGATTAAAACGTGATACCTGAGTTGTCTTCGTCTTTGCGGATCTTCAGTTTGACGAGCTCCTCACACTGCTGGAGGATCTGAACAGCTTCCTCCATGGAGCAGTTCTCCACTCGGATGTTATCGATGGCCAGCAGCTTGTCTCCCAGCTCCAACGTTCCCGTCCTAACGATAAAAATATAGTCACGTAAACATGCAGGAGACAAAATGTAAGAAGAAAAGAATAGTGTCTTAGTGACCTTATGTTGGAATAACAACTGCAGTGTCTCTACTGTATGGATAAGATGGAATTATAAAAGTCAGTTCTTCAAAATGCAAAACACTTGAATGAAAAAGTGCCTTGGATTTGCATCATGACATGTAATTTTTAGCTCGTATTTGATACAATTTCAGAAAACTGAATTAAACAGATTTACTTAATGTCAGTTCCTTTCTGCTGTGTCCCACTACATGTATTGTCAGATACTACTAAATTAATGTGATACTGATGAAATTTTCAACTCTGATCATTCCCAGCATGGTTCTGGATTATAATTTGCTCTGATTTCAGCATTTATTTGTGATAGCTATCAAAGATGGTTATATCCTCTGAAGTCTAGCAATACTGCTGCCAATTCCTGTCCCATATGCAGGTTTGTGATTTGCTTTTGTGCTTCCTGTAGCATTCCCGCTAAAGTCCTGTACGGTAAACAGATGCTACCTGCTGATTAGCCAACAGAAGTCATTTAGCTCACATCCTCTCACACTCCAAAACACATGACCTACAAACCCCAACGTGCTCTGGTCTGGACGGCCTAATTAACCAAACACCTACAGGCAGCAGTCTGAGCTTCAACACAGCTGACACTTTTTTATTTTAGCATCACCAAATGTACTGTGCAAAAGTCTTGAGCGGAAAAAAATGGGAACTAGGTGCAATGATATATTAAACAATTCCCCCCACTGGGATTAATAAAGGATTCTGACTCTGATTGAAACGTGTACAATTCTAATGATCTCGAAAGTCAATATTTGGTATGAGCGCCTTTATTCAGTCTGAACTCGCTTAGCCAAGCTTTCTTCTGATTTCTTTACTTCAGGAATAGTTCTCCGGGCTTCTTGAAGGACATTCCAAAGCTATTCTTTGGATGTCGGCCGTTTTATGTTCTGTTCTCTTCAGTAATGGTGAGGCCCGGGCTCTGGGGAGACCAGTCCATGACTGGAAGTGTGTTTTTCCATCCAGGTAGGCTTTTACTGCATTGGCAGTGTGTTTGGGATCACTGTCAAGCTGAAAAACGAAATCACTGCCAGTCAGATGTTTTCCAGATGGTACTGCATGATGGACTGAAATCTGATGGTACTTTTCTGTGTTCATATTTCCATCATTTTCAACAAGCTCCCCAACACCACTGGCTGAAATGCAGCCCTAAACCATGACAGAGCCTCCACCGTGTTTTACAGATGGCCGTGGACTCTCACTGTTGGACCTCTCTCCTGACCTTCCAACAACCGGTAAATAATACCAAGGATAAGGAAACTTAAAAACAGTCCATGACCCAAGGTCCAGGACAGGATGCTTCCAGATGGTACTGCATGGTGGATCAACATCTGACAAGTACTTTTTTGTGTTCATAATTCCATCAGTTTCAACAAGATCCCCAACACCACTGGCTGAAATGCAGCCCCAAACCATGACAGAGCCTCCACCGTGTTTTATGGATGGCTGCAGACACTCACTGATGTGCCTCTCTCCTGACCTACTCTGTAATGTATAGATGACCATTTGAACTAAAAATGTCAAATTTGGATCCATCCGTCCATCAGACCTGTTGCCACTGATGTTCAGTCCAGTTCTTGTGTAATTTTCCTAGTTCAGCCTTTTCGCCATGTTTTCCTTCCTTAAGAATGTCTTCTCGACAGCCACCCTTCCACTGAGACCATTTCTGATGAGGCTTCATGAACCTAGATGGACCAACTGAAGGTCCAGATGCATCTCTCAGGTCCTGTTGTCAGATCTTTAGTGGTTTATCCAAGGGCATGATGTATGCCTGACTTTTCTTCTTCTGTCCTCCACTAGTCCAGTTTCCTCAAATGTTTGAAGGACACACTGCACACATGCTAAATTTTTGGCTGTAAGCTCTGTGTTGGTCAAAAAATGCAATTTTATGCCTGTCAAACTTTAAATCTATGAAAAATGCCAAAGAAATGGGAAAAATTATATTTTTGCTACATGCTGCTGGTAACAAAGTGCCAAAGATATCTTTACACTTAAGCAATAATAACTACTCCATGGTTTGAGACCATCTGGACTTTTCAAGTTGCATTCATGTTGTCTGTGGCTGGTCGATGCTATTATGTATATTGCTTATGTCATTTTCATTTGAGGTTGGTAAATGTTGTGGGCATATTGTCAACACTGTTTTGGACTCCTACATGTGCTTCAGGTATTGGAGATTCCTACTGGTGGAGCATCAGCGGTGGAATATTCCACTCTCATCCCAGGTGGAAGTTTGCCATTGATGAAACAACACAAGTGGAAGGTTCTTACTGGTGTAACCCCACTAGGAAAGATCCAGTCTTCCTGACATAACCCTCCATAGCAAGAGGAGCTTGTGTCCCCAACTGGAATCAAACCAGGAACCTTTCATGTGTTAGATGAATATGTAAGCCACTACATATTTAGGTTAAAGATGACCATGCCATGTGACTAGAGGAATTTTAGTTTATTCAAAAGGAGAGTACTTTGGAGTTATGTGAGGCTTTTCCTATAGATACAATTTAGAAATGCCTGTTATGTGTGGACACAACACAGGTCCATCCCTTGTGTTAGGTGCCTTTTTATGATGGAATCACAGATCAGTGTTTGGTGGCTTAACAAATGTCCAACGAAACACTTTGAAAGAGCTTCAGAAAGCCTGGAGAACTATTGCTGAAGACCATTTTAAAAATTACAAGCGTTAAAGACAAAGAAATGAGAGACGGCTCAAGACTTTTGCCTAGTACTGTACTGTGTGTTCTTGGTTCCATGGTGGAGTAACATTCAGTTAAGGTGTAAGTCAGAGTAAGACTGGGTTACCTGTGTGCGACGCTGCCTTTCTTAATGTCCGAGATGATCAAAGGATCACCTGGCTTCCTGTTGGACGGAGCTGCAGACACACAAACACACGAGTCGAAGATGAAACAGAAAACTGTAAATAATTAAATTTGTTTACACCAGTAGAACCAGAGGTAATGATTAATTGTTAAAAGGAAACGTAAAAATCAAAGCAGGAAATGCAATATTGAAGTGACACCCTGTAGGAGGTCTGGGCTGAGTCTGTTATGATGAAATTCCTCATTCACAATGAAAATTTCATTTCCCATTTGTGTAAACAAGATGTAACATCAAATTAAATCTGTGAATAAAAAATGCAATTTACTGTCACTGCCAATAAACTTATTTTACCATTTTCCATTTTGTTGCTGTGGCATTTTGCACCAGTTCTTGTGTCATCAGTAATTTGTCTAAGCTATCCTTTGTAGTGTGTTGAATTTGATTTTTTACAGCACACCATTTTCTCATGGTTGTGCTTTTGTGTGCGTCTTTACTCACAGCTGATTGTGATTCCCAGCTCCACTCCTGGTTTCTTTGGGAGCTTCACGTGGAACGTCCCTGAACTGGGGATGACCGACTCTGGGACAGAGACAAAGACCGTTCAGTCGAAAGAGAACCAAAGGCTGCTTCTTCTAAATATCATCTCAGTCACACATTGGAAGAATCGAGACTTTAAATGATGTGATCTCTAAAGCGGATCCTGGTTGGATCTGCTGAACGTCACTCAGTAGATTTACTTCATGTTTTAATCTGTCTGACCTCACTTGGATTAAACGTTGTTTTCTCTATGTTCCCCACTGAAATATCATTATTTTTTGCATCAGGCATTTAATAAACACGGCAATGAATCCTAAATATTTTTTCAGTTGAACACAACGGAGACATGAAAAGCAATTTTGATAATGGTCAATGATTAATCTTAAAGGTTTTGAGCCTTTTTTAACCAATACTGCTAAATTTCTGTAATCCTTTACCACAGAGTGTTTATCAGTGTTGCTATGCCTGATGCTGAAACACAAGGAGACCCATCATGCTTTTTTCTCCCTTTCCAAACTCTTGATAGAACTTTCAAAACTTGGCAATTGCATGTCGAAAGTCAAAACTCTTGAAGGCATCATTTGCGATGACAGCTGTTCATTCGGTCGCCTTTGTCGCTCAGGATGTTCAAAGAGTTGCTGGTGTTGTCCACTTGCATATTTTCAATCAAATTATTAATTTATCATGTGTAATGTTACCTTTTGGGTCATCATTTTACATGGCAAACATAAATTTCTATGTTTCATTTGATACAGCCAACTCTCCAGCACAGATAACATGTGGTGCACCTCAGGGATCAATTCTTGGACCACTTTGGTTCCGTCATGTTTTCTGTTTATTTCAAAATCATTGCCTCTTTTCTACTCCTGTCAGTTTGATTTCCATTGGTAATTTTCCATCCTTGTTAATGAATTGGGTCAGCACAGTGGCGCAGTGGTTAGGAGTGATTCCTGATAGCAAGAAGGTCCTGGGTTCAAATCCACTGGCCAGCTGGGGCCACCCTGTACGGAGCTAACCAACGTTCCCTGTACCCGTGTGGGCTCTCTCTCCGGGTACTCTGGTTTTCTCCCACACTTCAAAGAGCCATGCATTTGTTGGATAGATGGATGGCTAATCATTTGCCCCAGTCTGATTAGTCATGCATGTGTTGTCTTACACACTTGTCCCCAATTACTCTCTGATGTTCAGTCATTTTCACCCACCAGTACCTCTTTTACTTTGTTCTCTGCCAGATTATATTGTTTGCCATGTTAATCAAGGTTTCCAGGATTTTCCATGTTTTTTGTGTTGTTATATTTTTTCTAGTAAGACTTTTCATCTCTTTGTGTTTTAGCTTTTGGACTGTTTCATGGACTCTGCATTTGTATGCTCCACTTCTGCATTGCTTGTCTCTCTGCCGACTTCACTGTGTATGTTTCTGGATTTTTACTCTGTCTCCTGGGCCCTGTACTACAAAGCAAGTTCATCATATCTGGGATATCTTTCCACTAGCTGGCTTCACTCACCCTAACACAGACAATCAGGCTAAGTGGCCACATGAAGGTGGTTATCAATTTGGTAAGTCAACCCAGGGTTTATCAATCTAGCTATGAGCGCTTTCACATGAAAGGGGTGGCAGCTTGTGACCAAACAGAACCAAGTCTGTAGGTCTGCTGGCAGCATAGTATCTGATTTTACAATGGCTGATAAAACTATATGATGGGGAAAAATATGAAAATCTGAAATAGGTCATCCAGACTGACAGTGATACAACTGCTACAGACAGAGCTATTAAAAAAAAAACTTAAGATCCTCCTAGTATCTGTGCAGCAAGGTCTAAGGGATCCTCCAAGATTGGTGACGCCATTTTCCAGCAACTCACTGGTCAGTAGGTGGTAGACAGGCTAACCTTCACCCAACTTCAACTGCTCCTTTCTATTCTCCCCAAGGGGTCACCCCAGCAGATTAATCCACACCCTCCACCCTCCATGGTGAGAGGGGCTTGTGTCCCTACCTGGAATTGAACCAAGGACCTTTCCTTGTAAGGCAAATGTGTAAACTAGTACACTATGGGGACTCACTAACCGTCAGTTGGGTGGGGGATAAAAACACTATGCAGTCCCACATAAAGAGGAACATCTGGTCACCCTAAGTAAAGGTCTCGGGCATTCTGTGTTTGGGTCCATTTACCCTGTGATTATTACAAGTTCACAGCATATGTATATGCTGCCGCTAGGTCACATTAATTTGACCATAATAAGATTTTACTTCACCATTATGCCGATGACACACCACTTTATCTCTTCTCTGCAGCACTTTTCCTTATCACTGGCTATGAGCAGCTCCATGAATGAATGAAGCCACTACTTGGTCCCCTTATTCCAAATACCCAACGTAAAGGTAAGAACTTGGAAGATAAAACCAAAAATAGAAATGTTATCCTAATTTACAACAAAAGGTGTAAAAATCTGTTGCTGAATTCATTTGTCCCTCCATCTTTCCTTCCCATCATCCATCTTCTCCCACTTATCCAGGTCCGGGTGAAGAGGGCAGCAGCCTTAGCACCCACAGACCCCCAGACCTTCCTCTCCCTGATGTGTTACAATTCCAGCTGAGAGATATAATCTCCCCAGCCTGTCCATGGTCAACTCCGATGCCTCCTCTGAGTACGCCTGAAGCACCTCATCTAGGCAGTGTCCAAGAGGCATCCTACTTATTTATACTAAAGTGTGAACTTCTTGCACCTCACTGTGTGTTACTTTAGGCGGTTGTAACTAGTGAATTTCTCCACTGTGAGATCAATAAAGTTCTATTCTATTCTATTCTATTCTACTCAGATGCTTAACCACCCAAACAAGTAGGTGGAGGAGTAGCAGCTCTACTTTGAGCCCTTCCTGAATTACTGTGCATTTGTGTTGGTTTTGTTTTCCTTTATTTTCCATAAAATATCATAAATATATAACCCAGACCACTGATAAAAGTTCAGAAGTTGGGCTTCCTCTTTCAGGTGTTGAAGTGTCTGAAGATGCCATAAAGCTTCAGGCGAAGGTCCTCTGATTATTTCTGGACTGGCTTCGGTTATGATGCTCTTTGGAAACACCTTTTAAGATGATTCTTCTCAGGCTTGTGTTTTGGTCAAGTCCATTGTCCACATACTTTTGGTGAAATATAGGCTGGATAGCAATTGTTGTATAAATGGGATTTCACACAGTTAACCATCTCGCAGCTACGAATCACACAATATGCCTGTGAGTCATCAGCGACAGTGTGTTGTGGTGTTCTATTAAACTCAGGCGTAGGTGGTTATTTATACCAGCTGGAGTACATTACATTCACAAAGAGTCTGACAAACTGCAGAGAAGCAGAACTAAACACAGACTGGCAGTCAGTCAGCCAAAAGACGACGGCACAGAAAACAGACGTCTCTGCCCGGCAGATATAAACACCGTGTTTATGCGTTTACCGGCCACGTCGAACTCGATCTCCAGCGTGAGCTGAGCGGTGATGGACGAGTCTCTGAGCAGCTGATTGGTTTCTTCCAGAGTCGAATCTTCGGTCGGGACGCCATTTATGGACAAGATCCTGTCACCAATCTGCAGGATGCCACACCTACAGAAATATGCACAAATAACTGATTGGTGAGGTTCTCCTTCTAATATTGAAGAATACTTACCTCACAATATAAGGAGATAACCGCTGCTGTGAAATGGTGCGGCATAAACAAAGCTAACATCATACAGCAAACGTTACAGCGGTCTGTCTGTCTGTCTGGATGGATACACAATCATATGAAAAAGATTCACAGGACTGCAGTACTGAGAAAAATTCAAGTACACCCTTACTGCTTCCATAGGAGTAAAGAGGGTAAGTAGGAGCCAGGTGCCGCTTAGCAAATAACCTTGATTAACCAATGACCAACCAATGTAAGCACCTGTATAAAAGTAGACACTTAGGCTGGTCTGGAGTGTTCAGGTATGTGTTGACACATTCCAAGGAGGAAAGACATCAGTAATGATCTCAGAGAAGTCACTGTTGCCGCCCATCAATCTGGGAAAGGTTTGCAAGGCCGTTTCCAAACAATCTGAAGTCCATTGCTGTGAGAAAGATTATTCACAAGTGGAAAAGATTAAAGACAGCTGTCAGGATCTTCCCAGGAGTGGACGTCCCAGCAAATTCACCCCAAAGTCAACACTCAGAGAAACTGCCAAAACACTCAAGAGCTACAGTACATCTCGGACCACCACAAGACTTCTGGAACGAAGTCCTTTGGACAGACCAGACCAAAGTGGAGATGTTTGATCATAAGAGGAGAAACCCAAACACAGCATGTCAGCCAACTGTAAAGCACGGTGGTGGAGGGGTGAAGATTTGGGCTTGTTTTGCAGCCACAGGACCTGGGTACCTTGCAGTCACTGCATCCACCATGACCTACTCTGTACACTAAAGTATTCTGGAGTCAAATGTGAGGACATCTGTCCAGCAGCTAAAGCTTGGCTCAAACTGGGACATGCAACAGGACAATGATTCCAAGCATATCAGCAAATCTCCAGTAGAATGGCTGAAAAAAGAAAACATCAAGGTGTTGCAATGGCCCAGTCAAAGTCCAGACCTCAACCTGACTGAAATGCTGTGGTGGGACCTTAACGAGAGCTGTGTGTAAACGGATTCACACGAACCTCAGTGAACTGAAGCAACGCTGTAAAGTAGAGTGGGCCAAAACTCCTCCACAATGAAAGGAGGACCGCTTAGAGTCCTTTAAAATCTTTCTTTTTCACAACTGTATCATGAGGATATAGAAATGTGTTATTAATGAAATGAAAATTGTTAAACAAGAGAAAAAACTGCAATATTTTCCCTTTGACCTTTGAACCTATAGCAGCTGTGCGGGCGTGTTTACCTTTCAGCGGGGCTGTCGGGATCGATGTAGGCGATGAGCGGCGGCGAGGACAGCGTTTCCGTGGCAAAGACTCCGCCCTGCAGCTGCAGGCCGAACCCCATGATGCCGTCGCCTAGCAGCGTCACCTCCGTGGTTTCCGTGTGGACCACCTGACCGGCGAGACCCACGGTGCTGGACGCAAGAGACACTGATGGAGACGGGAAGTCGACAAGACAATGATTATTCTATTTTTTGTGTTCTGGTTGGATTTTACGTCTGTCTTGTTTTCGTCGTATTTTGCTTTAATTATTTGATGTTATATTATGAATGTTTCAAAAATGAGGTTCTGTTTAAGTAATCCATGTGAATCAGAAGTTCAGAATACAACATATCAAGTGAGTTTTTCTACTTCTGCGGAGCTTAACTTGCCTCTCCACAGGCTTCCAAAAGTCGTCCAATCAGAAAGAAATAGGCTTGAGGGGGGCCTTAAAGAGACAGGAGCTAAAATAACATACTATATAGGTTTTTCTCTATTTCTATTATAATAATGATAATGATTAGTAATATTATTATTATGCTATATTGACAAAAGTATTGGGCCACCTACAGGAGCTTTTATGATATCCCATTGAAGTTGGTCCCACTGTGCAGCTAGAACAGCTTCCACTCTTCTGGAAGGCTTTCTACAAGATGCTGGAGTGTGTCTGTGGAAATTTTTGCCCATCTGTGAGGTCAGACACTGATGTT
>VUQH01091283.1:4557-14978 GCA_015106775.1 Etroplus canarensis
AAAAAAAAATAAAAAAAAAAAAAAAATCACTTTTTTTTGTTTTTATTTACAGAAATATGAATTTGCATATTTGAAACAATAAAAGATGTCATGACAAAGATATACAGTACGAAGACTCAAAAAAAAAAGAGTTGAGGAATGGAACAAAATGTTGTTTTCTAAAAACAAAGTCTGAGCTGTTACTCTGGGGAGCTATACCCTGCCTTCAGACAGAAAATAACAACTTGTCCACACCACTGAACAAAAAAAAGGGCACTGGCTTGAGAAAAGGGAAGCTTGACTTAACTGGGCTGTAAGGGCAGGAAATCCCAGCTCTTTGAGAAAAGGTGAACTGGAGTTGTCCTGGCCAGCACAGTTGCACAAGAAACCCTGCTCTCTAAACCTGAATACTGCATGCTTTCTGCTCAATAATGAGTTAATAATGTCATGTTTTTTTTCCGGTTATGTTCATTTGGGTGTGTGTTGTAACTTGAGAGGAACAATGTCAGTATTGCAGGGTTTGGTGCTTAATTATATGCGTTTTTTGTCAGTTAGCAAGACCTCTTGCTAGTCTTAGGGGGAAAATCTTGCACAGTGTAGTTACAAAGGTGTGGGTCTGGGCTGCTGTCCCAATGTGTCAAGACATATCAATTTAACTGTCCCTGGGAGTTTTGGCTGGCCTGGTCACAGCATGCTGACACCCATCATGACATAGTTCATATTGGAAAAATATGCTTTCTCTCACACGCATACGTCAAAAGCTGTTGGAGTTTACTCCCTTTGTTGCTTTTTGTGCAGTATTTAACAATAACAAAATGCAGTCTTTATAGTCTATTGTCCAGTTAAGTAGTGTGCGTATGTGAAATAACTCCAAACTTATGGTTATTGAAGGGCAGTGTATCTAGTCCCGCTGAGAATTACAATTGCAACAAACAATGGTACACGTTCCTATTTAGACAAGTGACTGTTTTTCTCATTTCAAAAATAACCTCAATCTGTTCTACTGTCCGTTTGCATGACTGCAGCAACATCTGGTGTCCCTTCTTCCAGTCTGTACAGTACAGTGGGCTGATGCTCACATGCAATGAATCTGTGAATGTTTGCTTCCTATTTCTGTGTTGGTATGCTTATACAGCAAGGAACTCTCTGACCGTGCATATATTTAGTTTATGCTCAGTCTGGCAATGTCAGCAAATAGCATCCAGATCTCATTTATGGAAGCGGGCGGCTTGTCATTTCGTTCTGTGTTCAAGGTTGCCCCTTCTCTTTGGCCGTACAATGCACAAAGCTCTGAGGGGCCCAAAATAAACACAAATACTGCTGCATTTCTGCCACTGAAGCTCATGGTTTACACTAGACTAGAATGGATCTGTTGGCACCCAGTGTAGCATCTGGCTAACAAATGTATATATACACATTTATTGATTTCCTCACTGTTTATTACCAAATCTTTTACCATAATTACTTAAAACTTTTTTTTTGCTCTGCTGTGTTTATTCAATTCACTTTTTTATATAGCACCAATTCACAAAAATGTCACCTTAAGGCTCTTTATACTTTATGTTAAAGACTCTACAATATTACAGAGAAAACGCCAACAATCAGATGACCCCCTATCAGCAAGCACTTGGTGACAGTGGGAAGGAAGAACTCCCTTTTAACAGGAAGGCTCGGGTCCTCAACTGGTTGGGGGTGAGGAGAAAGAGACAAGAAAAAAGAGGAGCATAGAGAAATATGGACAACACGGACTATGGGTGAGAGAAGACCAAATGTGTTTTTGCTCTAGAATTGCATTCATTTTTATGCTTTACCAGACTATGTTGATATTTCCTTGTACAGGTAATAGAGCAGTTACCCAGTTTGGAAACCCCATTTTTGACTATGTTCTAGAAGAAGGTTGAAAAGCTCTGTAACTAGGGGGCTAATTAGAAATAATGAGTACTCACAATTCTTTATTAATAAAACTTGTCACTGTATAATAAGCGTTAAAATGTGACCCAGTAAATGGGGGTCACAAAATTTCTTTTTAAAATGCATTATAACAGCATACTGTGAAATCTTTAGTGGCACTAACCCTGCTTTATTGTAAAGTGGCAAAAAAAAAAATTTACTCAGCTAGAATGAAATAGTACTTTGCAATAAATGACACTGTAATAAACATATAATTTAATACGGGTATTTTGGTATCGGTAATCTTAAAGAGGTGCAGGTGTTCAATGTCCATGTGGAATACACATGTTCATCAGCGATAGTTCAGCAGCATTTCACACCTCATTGCGCAGTGTAATAATATGTATGAAGCCTGACAAGACGAAGGGATTAGACTCTGAACAAATGTTTTGAGAGCTATAAGGCTGCGGAGGTTCAGAAAGAGAGAGCACCAAGTGGGTGCATGCGAAGCAAGTCTACCTACACTGAAAGCTTAGATAAAGGTTTCTGAGCGGGGCAAGTTTCATTTATGTTTGATATCTATTCAGTGTGTGCTGTAGGTTTTTCTTTGAAGGTAACTGAGCTTCTCTGCAGATTCAGTCATGGAGCTGCCCAGCCTTGGGCAACAGAGCACCAGCACATGAGAGAAAAAACATTGCCTTTATCACAAACAACAGAGTTTCTATATTCTTCAAGAAAACCTTTACTGTGTATTGTATATGTTTAGATAGAGGAGTTCACGCACTCACACTTTTCCAAATAAATCTTTATGATCACAAAGATTAAACAATAAAAAAGTGAGTTTGCCAGAATGTTTTGTCAGTTTAATGAAACACCTTTTTGCAAACTTAGAGAATGTGTTGAGTTTAGACAAAGGAAACAGAATGTATATTTTAAGAAAAAATACAAAGCACAGTCAATTTAATTAGTTAGGCTCTGCCTCTGTATCCAATTTTTTGCCAAGGCACAAATGTTCAAGGAATACAATGCAAAGTTGCTCGTGATAATAATGTTTGCTTCCTATTATATTTAGAAGGGAAGTCTGGGTAACAGCGTCAAAAGACGAAGTTTTAATTGTATGGAAATAAATTATGGCATTGTTTGAATATGGCCCATGGCGGTCCCGAAGGCAGGAGCTTAAAACGTACTGGGCACATGCCCTTTGTAATAAATAGCTTAGAGCCAAAATAAAAGCAAAATGACAACTAAAAACAATCTGTTGGACCTTGCAGCAGTGTTGTTGTACCTCAGTGGATTACACTCCACGGGGCACTTAAAATCTGTCTGGCTACCCATTAAGACAGCCACTATCCTGGCTCATTAATGTCCTGCAGAGGAATTAGAATAAACTGTGCTCCGCAGAGTCATGCTGGCAGAGGCTCTCTGCCTTCTCTCCAGCAGCTTTTCTCCCTCCAGGGACAGCAGTTGTTTGCCCATGGTACATCAGAGTAGCTTGGAGTGACCAGCAACACCAAATAATTAGATGCTCCACTCCTCCAAACGGATGTAGCTGTTGAATTCATCCTGACTTGTTACAGCTATTTCAGCAAGGTTGCCAAATATAATCACTGTGTAGGGTACCACTACTCACTTCAATGGGAAATTGGGTTTGAATAGCGAGGATCATAAGAAGAGGTTGGGATGCTATCTTGGAAGTAGTGAAGCAATGGTGCTCATAATTAAGTGCATTAAAGTCAAAGGAAGGGAGTGCCTGAAATGGGTCTCATACATTTTTAGATTACATTTTTTGTCCAGATTTAGCTGTTTTTCTGGAAGAACCTGTATTATCACTCAATTTCTTGTGTGAGATGTGTTTAATTTTTATAGTTTCTGTAACAATATACAACCTGAATTCCAGAAAAGTTGAGACGTTCTTTAAATTTGAACAAAATGAAAACTAAAAGACTTTCAAATCTCATGAGCCAATATTTTATTCACAACAGAACATAAATAACATAACAAATATTTAAACTGAGAAATGTTACAATTTTATACACAAAATGAGCTCATTTCAAATTTAATTTTTGCTACAGGTTTCAAAATACATGGGACAGGGGCATGTTTACCATGGTGTAGCATCTCCTCTTCTTTTCAAAACAGTTTGAAGATGTCTGGGCATCGAGGTTATGAGTTTGAGTTTTGGTGTTGGAATTCGGTCCCATTCTTGTCTGATATAGGTTTCCAGCTGCTGAAGAGTCTTTGATGTATTTTTTGTTTAATGATGCTCCAAATGTTCTCTATATGTGAAAGATCTGGACTACAGGCAGGCCAATTCAGCACCCGGACTCTTCTCTGAAGAAGCCATGCTGTTGTAATAGCTGCAGTATGTGGTTTTGCATTGTCCTACTGAAATACACAAGGACTTTCCTGAAGTAGACGTTGTCTGGAGGGAGCATATGTTGCTCTAAAACCTTTGTATACCTTTCAGCATTCATAGTTCCTTCCAAAACATGCAAGCTGCCCATACCGTATGCACTTATGCACCCCCATACCATCAGAGATGCTGACTTTTGAACTGAACGCTGATAACACAATGGAAGGTCTCCCTCCTCTTTAGCCAGGAGGACACGGTGTCCATGATTACCAACAAGAATGTCTAATTTGGACTCGTCTGACCATAGAACGCTTTCCCACTTTGAAACAGTCCATTTCAAATGAGTCTTGGCCTACAGGACACGATGGCGCTTCTGGACCAGATTGAGAGCCTCTGCCCATCTTTACTTCTGAGAGACTCTGCCTCTCTAAGACATCCCTTTTATAGCTGATCATGTTACAGACCTGATATCAGTTAACTTAATTACTTGCTAGGTTTTCTCCCAGCTGAATCTTTTTGAACTTTCTTGCTTTTTCAGCCATTTGTTGCCCCTGTGCCAACTTTTTTGGGACCTGTAGTAGGCATCAAATTCGAAATGAGCTCATTTAATGGATGAAGGTGTATAATTTCCCAGTTTAACCACTAATCATCCACATATTAGCTTTATATTTTTTTTTTCTAATGTGAGCTTATACAACACTCGCCTGAAATCACTTTGTGATTTACAATTTTATAGTAGCAACAATTGCGCATCACTTTGATGACTTTGGGTGTTTAACCCTCTGGACGCACTGGCACATCCAAATCATATGATCACAAATCACATGCTGTAGCTGCCAGACACAGCCTCACACAGTCCCCATTTCAACTTGTGTTGAAAGTGCAGACTTCAGACTATTTACCAGTTTTTAATGTGTTGATAAATACAACCAGTCAAATAAAACCAGACTTATGATAAATTATTTCCGTCAATTTTTTATGTGTTTGGTATGCAGGAAGAAAAGGTAAAAAGCAGAGAGCTTATGAGAAAAAAAATCACACCCCTTATCCTATTGGTGGAGAAATGCACCACATTCCCAACCAAAGCATTTTATGGCATTTGGTTGCTAAGGAAAAAGGGGGAAGTTTTGGGAGTGATGGCAGCAAAAGAGAGAGCGAGAGAGAGAGAGAGAAAGAGAGAAAGAGAGTTTTAAGATCTGACAAATTTGTGACATTGCAATGTGTCACTGTGTGTTGAGATGTGTCCCTGTGTGTTGTGATGTGTCCCTGTGTGTTGAGATGTGTCCCTGTGTGTTGCGATGTGTCCCTGTGTGTTGCGATGTGTCCCTGTGTGTTGTGATGTGTCCCTGTGTTGTGGTGGACAGAAACTGTTTTTCGAAGTGTAACAAACCATTTGTGCAACATCATATTGTGACAACTGATTGTTTGTTAATAATTGTATAAAACATGCCTGAGACATTGTCTGCATTTTAATGTAAAACTTTGTTTTAACTTTGTTGTTTATTAAAACTGTACATACGTTTTTGAAATTATACACTTTATATTTTCATACTAAGTCATAAAATGGTTCGTTAAACATGCTTGCGGTTATTATATTTTTTTAAAAATTACTTTTTCCAACTTATTTTATGTTTTTTGTGTGATTTTAGGTCCAGTGTGTTAATGAAGTATGTCAAAATTTAAAAAAAAAAATTATGCTGTGGGGTTGGGCTAAAAAATAGCACCAAACAAGGCAAGGGTTTTTAAGGTGAAATATAAAGGTAACATCAAAAGTAGTCAAAAACATCTAATTATACCCTTAACTCCAGAGGGTTAAAGAGTAAGCTTTCTGGAGGGATACAGGGCTCCCCCCCCCTATGAAATTTTGAGTGTCGAGTCCTTTTTTTCCTTGATTTCTGATGGTTTTTTTCTCCATTTTGTTGGGGAAAAAAAATCCCACATTTATGATTTTTTTTTCAGGATCATTTTTTTACATCTATATATTATATAAATCTATATTACTGAGGAATGTCCCCATAGTGTGGTGGTTTACACATTTGCCTCACAAGCAAGAGGTCCCTGGTTTGATTCCAAGCCCCTATAAATATATAGGGTTGTGTCAGGTAGAGCATTTGGGGTGGAGCCTCTGCCAAAATACCAGTGTGGATCAGTCTGTTGTGGTGCCCTCTTGGGGAAAATGCAAGGGATCAGCCAAAGGTGCACTTGTTTTATATTACAGGGACTGACTGAGAAAAATAAGGAAACGTAACCGACAAGGAATAACATTTCAGAACATAAAAACAGTGACTCTTGAGTTTTCAGAAAGAGGTCTTAAGTCTCTCACTTTTCCTTGGTAAATGGACCGATGCTTAAGTGCATTTAACTGTCATGCACGCATTCACACATCACTGGATGCATCGGGAGCAATTTGGGGTTCAGTGTCTTTCCCAAGGACACTTTGGCACATGGACCAATGTAGCTGAGGACTGAGCCACCAACTTTCCAGTTAGGGGACAACCCACTGTACCTCCTGAGCCACAGTCACCCCTTTCTCCTTCTCAACCTGCTTTCAAGCACAACGTATGAGAAGCAAGGCTGTGCGTGTGTGTGGACAGTATGTGTGTGATGTGGGCAGAGCAGTCAGTGGTCCTATAGAATTAATAATTCATATCTAAATTTGGGGAGTAAAACAGACTGCTGAAAAAAGAAAGACAAAGTATTTTGGAGCTGTTTTTGGCTGAGTAATGTTAGAAGATTTTCTTAGTAATTCCTCTCTGCCCTCATTTCAATTGCAGAGGACAAATGAATTCATTTTAAATATTATGGTGTGATTGGGTGGGCATTTGAATTTAGACATCAGTCTCTTTGGGTCTTAAGTTTTATGGAGGTTTTTAAAGAATCTTTTAAAGCACTGATTTTGATTTTCCAAACTGTGCAGGAAGCATTGAGTGGTTGAAGGCAGGTGAACTGCCTCCCTGCCCATTTCTCTACTACATTTAATGTTTAATTCCACGGAGACAGAATCTATATGTTACCGGTGATTGTCTTATGAGTCATGAGCTGTTTTGTGTGTAAGTGGCTGGTTGGCTGGTGAGCGCTGAGCTGCCAGAAGACACTTAACAAGCTGGCAGTAAAAATGGAAGGAGCCTGTTGAGCATGTGGGCAAACATAAAAAGCTCTGGATTCAAAGTTAATTTTTCCAGACATGATTATTAAAACCCTGTGCCAGTGTGTGTGCACGTACCTTTGTGTCCATGTGTGTGCCCATATGTGGCCCTGGACGGGTCCCTGCGAGAGCTCCCATGTGAACGCATACAGTGTGTGTGCTAGCATGGGTCCTTATGGCTGAGTGTGTGCAGGGATGTTTGCGTGCGTTTGTGCCTTCTACAGTGCAGTTAATTGTGGCCTCTTGTTAGCACTAGTCATTCTGTCACTTCCTTGCCATTTCAAAGCAGATGTAGAGGTCTGGTGGAGGGGGTGGGTTGGGGCTCTGGTGTGGGTACAGACAGAGCCAGATCAGTGCTTTCCAGACAACATGTTCCTCTTTATTTGCAATGAGGTTTGGCTGTCTGAGGGGCTACATGATTTGGCACCAGCAGCAGCACTGATGGCCTACAGCAAGGAGAAATATGTTTTCTGCTTCCATGGCACTGCAAACATGCACACAGCCACCAGGTGGATACTGTATGTGCATGTTTTCTGGTAATACACCGTAACCCTTTCATAAGTGCAACCTAAAGCAAAATGAAATGTGATTCAAACAACCAAAATGCATTATGTGTTCCATAACTGAAACACACGTGTTGTAGGGCAGTGTACCTGCTAAGGCATTTGCAATTGATGGCATGAGGGTTTAACTCTGTGAGGTCTAAGCCATCCCTGATAATTAACCCTAGACACTCTGCTGTCAATAATTTTCAGTTACTGAAAAAACTTGAAGCTTCTCCCAAGAGGGCAACACAACAGATAAATCCACTTTTTCTAAGCTGGATGCCCTTCCTGATACAAACCTCCCCTTTATCCAGGATTGGGATAGCATTGGCAGTCCACTGGCTAATGAGCCCCAACACTGGGCTTCTCTAGGTTGTTAACCAGGTACATTTAAGTCACACCAGTTTAATTTTTATACCATTTCTCTTACAGAAAATCTTAATCAATAAAACATAATGCAAAACACTACTCACAGCTAAATTTCCTCTGTTTTGAGTGGATTTAAAGTTTTTTTAACTTAAAAATTAAGTGAAAGCAAAGTCCTGGAATAAATTTTGCTATAATCAAATACATAAATATTAACTTACTCTGATTTCCTGTATGTGAAATGTTGCTATTTTATTAAAGCCGGTAAAATCTCCAAGGCTACGATCACACTGCAGGCAAAAGTGACCCATGTCTGATTGTTTTATGACAGTCTGAACAGCACAAATCCATATTATTCAAATCAGATTCAGACCAGTCATATGTGGTTCTAAATCGGATACATATCCAATGTTTTTCAAAGTGACCTCAGTCTGAAAGGTCATGTCACATTTCATCTGACTTTTACATCATAGAAGTGAGACAGATGTCATAATTTTGCACCAGAGGAGGCGAGATACGGCAAGATCAAATGTAAACAATGGACCAAACAAGCATGGCAGACAGTGTTGATGGAGCTGACATGTGTAGCATCCATATTTACTTCTGTAAACACAGCGTGCTGGGTATGACGTCACATCTTCTTTTTCAGGGCCGTAGGAGTCTGATGGCAGTCGCATTTACATTTTAATGTGAACAACCACGCTAAATAATCGGATCTCAGCAAAAAATCACAATTGAGTATTAAGAACTGCAGTATGAACATAGACTATACAAGGTATCTTTTGACAGCTGCAGCAATACAGAATGAAAAGAGAAATGTAGCTTTCACGTACTGTTTGGTTTGGTTTAGGCAGTGGTGAGGTTTATTAAAAGATCACAGCTTTAGGTAAAATATGCCATTTAACAGTGTTATCCCTGGAATGATACAAAAGGGTAACCAGTGAGTTAACCGCTCCAGAGGTATCCACAGAGATAGGTTCATCCTTCCAGCTACTTTCTTTGGATATCCAATTCAGAGTCAAGGGGGGTTCGAACCTATCCTAGCTGTCATAGGGTGGGAGGCATTGTACACCCAGGACAGGTCACCAGTCTATCGCAGGGCTAACACAGAGTGACAGAAACTATTCACACCTATAGACAAGTTAGCATCACCAGTTAACCTAACATGCATGTTTTTGGACTGTGGAAGGAAGCCAGAGTACCTGGAGAGAGTCCACGCTGGGGATTAGGTTCACATCTAATGAGCACAGGGAGCTGATGAATGCTGTTTGAATCTAGATTGGAGAAACATATCTTTGAGGCCTTTATACACTTGATGTCAAATGTAAGACTCCTGACAAAATAAGCTAATAATGGTAAATACACATGTGTGAAAATAATGTAGGGATTTTTTATTTGTGTTAAAGTGAAGCACAGAAAATGAAAATCAGATTTTAAGTTTGAATCTTTACATTTTTCAAAGGAAACAGAACAATGCGCGTTGAAAGCAAAACCTCAGTGCAGTCACCCTCGATTCTCTGACTGTTTGAAGGAATCAGCAGCCAGTGGCATCTTTCAGAATCAGCTCTGAAATATCACTGATTGGCTGAAGAAAGGGGATCCAGAGATTTTAACTTTAAACACCTCTCCACGGATAAATCCGCATTTTTGACATGGACTCAATTATCAGGGGGGAGCTAATCCTAGAGACCTTTTTAACCTGGAATGTACCGCAGGGCCAGGAATAACCATGCTCCCGAGTTAGGAAATCAAAGACAGGTAATTAAAATCATAATGGTCCCGGTTAAGATGATTATCATCAGGGCTCCAGATAAGGCAACCTCCAGCAGATTTCCGCCCTTTTTAAATATTTATGGAATACGATTAGTCCGCGGGGCCAGAGCCGTGTTAAAAGGTTTAAGGATGACTTGCAGATCAAGAGATAGAAAATAAGCATCTTAACATGGTGAGGAAATGAGGGTAGAAATGATGAGGAGAGGGAGGCAGAGACTAAGGGAGAGAGAATAAGTGACCAGGTGTGTATGCCTACAGTGTACACACTGCAGGCATGCTCTGTGTATGTGTGTGTGTGTGTGTGTGTGTGTGTGTGTGTGTGTGTGTGTGTGTGTGTGTGTGTGTGTGTGGTGTGGTGTGTGGTGTGTTT
>VUQH01091283.1:14998-35238 GCA_015106775.1 Etroplus canarensis
TAGGGGTGCTCTGTGTGTGTGTGTGTGTGTGTGTGTGTGTGTGTGTGTGTGTGTGTGTGTGTGTGTGTGTGTGTGTGTGTGTAGAGTGGAGCCAGGTGTGTGTCCCTAAGGCCAGGGCTCAGGTTTAAAAGGACTAACACACAAATAGAGTGTGTAGGATAGAGTCTGGATGATAATCAGTAGAGCGAGGGTCAAAACAACACACACACTCACACACACACACACATTCACATACACACACTGCATCCTCACTGATTCTAGTTTCACAGACATGTGGAGACAAAAGCAAAAGTGATGATTTTTTCTGTTTCTAAACAAGTAATATTAAGACAAAGTCAGAACCCCAGTGATAAATCAAATGATGGTCTATAATTTAGTTAACAAGCAGGGCTAGGATTGACCCCTGGGGTCATCTAAATTCTGGGCAAGTTGATGGAGCAATAAGTAACTTTTAAACTCAATACAGTCACATTACAAGCTGTTATTATGGGTGATTACAATTTTTGAAATTATTATAAATGGTAAATGGACAGGAGGTGGAGCTGGAGGTGACAGAGATAAAGCTGCTGAGATTTTCACTGGGAGTGACTACGATGGACAAGATTAGAAATTAGTTCATCAACGGGACCTCTCAGGCTGAGAAGTTTGGAGACAAAGTCAAAGAGGCAAGGCTGAGATGGTTTGGACATCCTCAGAGGAGGAATAGATGATGTTGAAGATGGAGGTGCCAGGCAGCAGGTGAAGAGGAAGACCACAGAGAAGGTTGATGGATGCAGTGAAGAAGATACAGAGGGTTGGTGTGACAGAAGAGGATACCAGGGAAAGGGTGAGTTGGAGGTCTGCTGTACTGACCATTATGGGTGCAGCCAAAAGAGAAAGCACCTGATATTCATCTCTTGTGTAATATTAAACCTGTCATGCATGGTAATCACTACAGTAAGTCATTTTCTTTAATATGCATGTGATTTGTTGCTACAGTGGAATATCAGCCAACACAGTTCTTGACTAAAGATGTTATAATTCATGTATGAAAGGATAATTTTGTGGTGGGTAAATGTTTAAGTGTGGTGCAAAGCACTGAGAAACTTTTTTTCTTTTGCTAAATTGATAATTTTGACATTGGTATTGGCCCAGAATTTTGCTTATAGTACATCCCACCATATACTTACAGGGATGTATCACTATGTTCTATTTCTTTTTATATATCTGAGTCAACTGTAGATTAATTTTTTTAATGGAAACTTCTGTGATGTATTTTCCTTTACACAGGATTTTTGTAGAGGTCCATGCTCTTCCAAAAAGTTGGAAAATCACATTTTACATATATAAAAACAAATCCCAAATATCTATATGGGATTATTAAAGTATTTCTTATTTTGTATCAACCTTATCAACCATATAATATTTAACAAAATCAGCAAAATTATGTGCTGGCCAACCCCCATTCTTATTTGCTGTTATCTAGTATTCTAATGAGGAAAATCTTATGTCCATTATACCCGCTATCCCTCCTCTGAACAAACATAAAACAAAGGAACAAAAAGCTGAAGTGCTTACCCTTGAAGACAAGGTGGCAAATTTAATCTTTTGACTTGCATGTAGCCTTTCATTATAGTCAGTTATTTTAATAAGGAGTAAAACCGTATTTTTCCTTGAAGTGGCTCTCCGTATTAATTATTTAAAAAATTAGAAGCCATACAAGGATTCTGTGCAAACCCGGGTGCCTCAATTTTCCTGCAGCTTCATATCAAGGCATGCCGGGGGGAGATATGGTACTGTTAGGCTCAGTCTTTGCTGCTGTCAGTGTTTGCGTATGTGTGGAGTATTTGAGAGGGATCTGCTATGTCAGTGACCTGCATTTGGGTTGACATGTAACAGTACCACTTGGCCAGAAGAACATTTGCTGAATTGTTTTTGGCTGTTGGGAGCAAAGAGGCTGACTGAGTGTGTTGTGAGGTCAACGCCACCAAAAGATCCAGGGTGAGTATTTTACACCTGCCTCAGGCTGGGTTGATCTCAGCCCCCCCTCAGCTACCCACCCCCACATCCACCCCCGCTTCCCTAAAACTCCTCTATGGGCCCGCCAGTGTTTTCTGTCTCCATCTGGGCTTGATGCCAAAGGCCTCACCAGCCTGATTGAGAGGCCACAACAGCCCTGCAACATCCATCCTTATCCGTGCAGGTCTGCAGGGAGGAATGGTCGGAAATAGCAAGAGGAGGGGGAACAAAACCCTAAATGCACACAAAAAGGGCCTCAGAGGGACAGTTGTCATTGACTTTATAGACCACCTGAGCAATGCACCAGAATGTGTCAGTCAGATCTTTGTTAGTTATACTGGGTCTGGATCAAAGAGAGCTGCACATCCCTCTGAGGCAAAGATGATACAGTTTGACTTTGTAGCTCCATTGTGTTTAGAAATCGACACTCTGGACGGCCATGCCTAACATGTACTGAACCTAGAGCTGTTTGCTTTTTCCTCATCATAATAACACTATAAATAGGTAGTACAGCTGCAGAAGATTAAATGAAAGCTTCTTAACAAATTATTAAAACCTAACCAAACCTCCCAAAATATCACACACATCTGTATAAATCCACTCTTGCTTTTGATCCCGACACACAATATCACGGTATTAGGCAGGACCTATCCGACTCAGTTAAGATGAAATTAATAAATTTTTGTGGGTTTATCTCCAACTTTGAGTCCCAGCTTGTGTCTCAGTTACAAGAAGTTATTATTTTTTCCTCGCTGGCATTTAGTGACAAAAAAAATAATCATTCTAAATGAGACTCTACATTTTTTATCCTCTAAAGTATTTTTGCTGTCTTTAAAATATATGGTCAGGTTTAAGATACAGAACTAGGGTTTTGTCAACGATGATGACTTAGGCCTCACAAGGTTAAGGCACACTTGTATTTATTTCCACACAAAATATGTCATCTGATATGCCTTAGTATTGATTGCATTGCAAGATGAAGGCATTTTGAGAGTGCACTCATTATTCCCACATTCCTGAATACATGCAAAATTGACTGTAGTGTCTTTTGACAGAACTTTATAGATAGGTTTGGGGACATTATTACCTTTTGCAGCCTGGTACTTCTGAGCACTCTTTACATTTCACTAAGTGCTTTTTACTACACTCCTAATTCATCCATTCCACACACACACAGTCATACAGTGCTTAATTTTATGCCTTTAACTATCATCTACACATTCACACTCTGATAGATGCACTGGGAGCAATTTGAGGTTCACTGTCTTGCCCAAGAACGCTTCAGCATGTAGACTGGAGAAGCCAGGGATCGAACCACCAACTTTCCTGTTAGGAGATGACCCACTCCACCTCCTGACCCACAGCCGCCCCAAATAACAGCCCCTGGTATTCTGTACTGTGTGAGTAGATTGGTTCACTGGTCCTCAGGTTCTCAAATTCTTTAAATACAACCTCAGATAAACAACAACACATGAAGCATTAAACTGTGTCAGTAAAAATACTAAGTCAAAATGCAGAAGACATCGGTGAAAAACAAAGTACACCCCATGATTCAATAGCTTATAGAACCACCTTTGGCAGCAGTAACTGGAAGTCATCCTTTATCAGTCTCTCACATTGTTTCTACAGTTCTTTACAACATTGCTTCAGGGGTCATTGAGGTTCACAGGCATTTGTTCATGCATAGCTCTCTTAAGGTCCCACCACAGCATTACCTTGATTGGGCCATGCAATAACTTGATTTGAGTCATTTCTGCCTTCTTCTTGTAGATTTGCTGGTAGATTTGGAATCATTGTCTTGTTCCATGACCTAATTTCAGCCAAGCTTTGGCTGTGGGACGGATGACCTTTCATTTGACTCTAGAATACTTCGGTTCATGTTTAACTCAATAACTGCAAGGTGCTAAGGTCCTGCAGCTGTGAAACAGGCTCAATGCATCATTCTTTCAACATTTTTGCTTGACAGTTGGTTTTTGCTGATATGCTGTGTTAAGTTTTCACCAAATGTGGCCAAACATCTTCGCTTTGGTCTCCACTGCAAAAAGGATGTTGTTTCAGAACTTGTTGCTTATTCCGATGCAAACCTTAGGGTCGCCATGCTCTTTTTAGGGAGAAAAGATCTCCTGCCATATTTGTTCAGTCTATTTTTAAGTAGACTGCCATGAACTTTAACACTTTATCACTCTTTCCAGATGATAGCCAGCAACAATTACTTCTCAAAGATCTTAGCTGATTCCTTTTCTCCTTGGTGTTGCATTAACCCACACCAGAATTCTCCAGACCAGAAAACAACTAAAACTTGCATTTTTGGGGGTAACTGTGGCTCTGGAGGTGGAGTGGGTCATCTTCCAACTTGGAGTTCGATCTCTGGCTTCTCCAGTCTACATGCTAAATTGCCCTTGGGCACGACACTGAATCCCAAATTGCTCCCTATGCAGCTAGAGTAGAAACATGCCCCAGTCCACTTTTACAATGGAGGTCACAGTTGCTGATGATCAGTTAATCAAGTGCATTTGATTAGCAACACCTGGCTGCTACCTACCCTCTTAATTCCTGTGGAAAGAGTAAGGGTGTACTTAATTTTTCACACAATGCTTCTGTATGTTGGTTTAGTTTTTGCTAAATAAACATTAGTGCATTGTAATATATCATGTGTTGCATGTCACCATTTGTCTGCAATCACTGGTTCAGTAGCAGTGCTTACTCTTCAGTATTTCCTCCTGTTTACTTACAAAGCTTCATAAGGCTGTTGAAGTGTTTTTAGAAACAGTCTGAGTCTGCTGGTTTTAAGTTTCACTGAACTACAGCAGCTGGTTTCACAACTCAACACATCCACAACAGTGCAGAAGGAACTGATCAGAGAAAAGAGCTGATGTGGAGTCAGGCTGCAATGAGAAGCTGCAAACGTTTGTCTCTGGATGGCACATGGTTGGAGACCGCTGCATTTAGGAAGTAGTTTTGACTTTGAGCGCTGTGTCTTCAGAGCTGGCCAGAAGTCCTCTGAGTTCCGCCTTTGTCCCTTTCCCTGGAGTCCAGATGTGATCCCAGCTGGACGTGACCATTCACCAGCCCACACTTCCTCCATGTGACATGCACTGCAGTGGGATGCCAAGACCCTCAGCCCTGTCACAAGACACGCACATTCAGCAACACACACATACGCTGTGGTCCAGGGGTCACCTCCTTCCTAAAGCAGTCAGGTTCCAGATGGGTTATATTTCATCCAGACCTTCCTCTCTCCATCTGAGGCCAGCAACATCCTCCAGTTTACAGGAAACAAGTCAGTGTGCGCTTGTGTGTGATAGAGGACAGACTTTGTGAGAGGGCCAGCGTGTTTTGTATGAGGTTTTCTTTCTCTCAGATCAGCTGAAATCAATATTCAAGTAGTTGGATAAGACTATGAAACAACATATACCAACGGTATTTTGTTCAAGACTAGGTAGTTTACTTAATAGAAAAAAAGTAATGTTTCTTGACAAAACAACTAACTCTACCTAGGCCAGATTTGATAGCAATTAGGGTGTTTTGAGGATTGGGATGTAATTCTGACTTTCTAATTTCAGGTCTTCTTTGAGCCCTGACATTATACTGAGCTCCTTAATTGGAAAAAACTTGTCCAGGGCATCAACTTTAGATTTTAATTAACATGGCTTAGGTGAATATACATGACACTTTTTAACAAGCCGGGCTAAAAAATATTAAATGTTGGGCTGAAAAGTTTCAAGTGCTGCCAGGGACTCTGACTTTTATTTTTCACTCGTATTTAAATGTATGTACTGACAAAGCCATTATAATTAAAAGTCATCATGCACAGTTTCAACCTGCTGTCTCAGAACTCAGGACTGTCTTATAACTGTGATAGAGCTAAACATGAGGACATGTATCAGATTATTTAACTGGAACTGTGTTCTCCTGTCTTTGCAGTAAGAGAAGAAGATGATTATTTCTCTCTGTGTCACAAAAAATTGACGGTTATGAATAATTAGCTATAATTAATTAATGCTATTGTGTCACATGCATAAATACACACAGTCCTTTCTCTTTGGACAAACAACTTCAGCTCCTGTTATATAATACATTGTCAGACTAGGATTAGCTACATTAACTAGTGAGACTTATTAATGGCCTCTTGCAGACATGTCAGCAAGTGAAATATGTAAACTGTGTTTTACAATCTCCAATGTTTATAACCAGTGTTAATGCTGAAGTGTGGAAAGAGATTAAGACTAAAACTGTTATTAACCCTTGGAAGTCTAAGCCATGATCATGATAACCCTAACCTAACCCAATGCTTTCAGAATTTGTCATTTTTGTCCTATTGAAAAGTTGGTCTCCTGAGTCTGGGGCATTCCTGGGATAAAGCACAGTAACCATTATAACTGTCACGCATCAAAAACTTATATTTTTCCAAAAAGTACTTTTTGCTTGTCTTCAAGGTTTGGGTCATGGTCCAGGGCTAAGGTTGGGTGCTGTCACTGATGATGACTTCAGATCTCATTCATCATCTTCCTCTATTCCAGTTCAGGGTTGCGGGGACACTGGAGCCTATCCCAGGTGCAACCTTTCCAGGATCACCAGTCTGTTGCAGAGCCAACACAGAGAGACAGACAACCATTTACGCTCATGGTCAATTTAGAATCAACCTCACCCCTCTGCATGTCTTCGGACTGTGGAAGGAAGCCGGAGCATCCAGAGACAAACCACGCAAGCACAGAGGGGCCAAAGCCGTTGGATTTGAACGTGGACCCTCTTGCTGTGAGTTGGCAGTGCTAACCACTGCACCAGCATGAGCAGCACAACTTCAAATCTCACAGGGTTATTCTATTTTTGGGGGCTTTGAGATTTGTATGTACAGTGTGAGAATGAAAGTGAGATCGTGAAATACTGTAAAACCTATGAAGAAATATTACCAAGAATAATTTTAGCCTTACAACATTTTGCAGGTAGAGAGACACAAGGAAGGTTACTCTCAACCAAATCAGTTATGAATGCCTGCAAAAGAATGTCAATTTAGTATCAAGGTCACAAGGATGCTGTTGCTGCGGAGATATCTGAAACTGTACCAAAGTATAGGACTAAATGAAATAACTGTAGACTGTAGATCATGTGAATAAATGCATGTAATGATTGAAAACCTTCTTCACCTTCTTCTGGAAAAGAGCAAAAGAAGCACATATATGACACACGGAAGGGACAAGCAACCAATATGACCATTTTAGGAGGATTTTTTAAAAAAAAATCTGTCTTTTAGTTCCATTGACCGTTGACTGCCTCAAGGCCAGGAAACGTAATCCCCACTTATGTGCCAAACATTCAAACCTCACCTGTTCCATCTCTGAGATGGAAGAAGCACTTCCATCCCACATTTGTCCTTTTAATCAGTCCTCTTTTTTCGACAAACTCATTATACTCTTCTTTTTCTGCGCTGTGTGTCCAGATGGCGAGGCGTCTTGCAGTCATAATGCTGTGGTAATCCTTTCTGCACATGGTGCCCCTGCTCCGATAAACACTCTTCCTATTGTTTCTTGGGCTCCCTTCACAACCCCAGCTCTTGTGGTAGCCTAAACCCATGCCCTGGGGAGCTGGACAGGCTTCATACTGTACATGTAGGTCTTCATGAGGTCCTGTCTGCAGGGCAGTCTTGTTTGATGTAAAGATGCACATTGTTCAATATAATATGTACAGTATGTCCGTTGAATAGGGAAGAGTATAACAAGCTGCTTTGAGAGTTGCAAGGATGAAAACATTTTCAAAAAAGGTTCATTTAGAATTAGACATATTCTAAATTTGTGGTGATTTTATTATAAAGCATTTTTCCGATAGGAGGCAGTGGGTCCTGCCATTTATTTGAATGTTGCTTTGACATACAACAAACTTGAAGCAGACATCCCTGTGGTAACAAAATAAACCCAGTGGAGTGCCCAACCTCACTGCAAAGAACTGCTCATCTGATAAAGATGACAAAAAGACCTGGGTGTTCACCTGGCCGCTGAAATTCCTAGACCCTAATCCAGATCTATAGAGGAATGAACGATGGAGGCCATACCCTGTAGCTTACAGGATTCAAGGAATCCCACATCCCACTGCCAGACACCGCAGAACACCGTAGTCCTGTCCATGTCCCAGCTTTCTTAGCCTGTAAATAATATTCTTCTAGCTGTTGTTTATCTCTCTCGTAATACCACATTGGAAATTATTCTTGGAAGCTTGACACACACACTTGCACAAAAAGACAAAAAACTTTGAGCCAGCAGAAAGTATTTTGTAAGCAAATATTTCAAAACAAATGATGCGCCGCATGTCATCTGTATATTTACGATGGCTCAAAGACATGGCTGTGTGGGTCTAATTAAAAATGTGAAAGGGTTAGCAGCCTGCCGCTCATTGCCAGCTCTTGGCAGCTCTCCTGTCAGGCAGCCAGCTGTTTAGTCCTGCCCTGAATTATTGCCAGACCCACCGCCAGGCATTGTGGGATTGGCAGGGCTGGGCAGAGAGCTATTGTGTTCATCCAGTGAAGGAAAGAGGAAATAAAAAAAGAAGATGGGAGATGAAGCCTTCCTTTCCTTTAGGATACAAGAGACAAGCATGCAGGACTGAGTAAGTACTGCTGATGTGCAGAACAGTCATCACTTGGTAAAACTGAATTGGTGAAGTTTTAGATATGCAGGTTGTACAGTGTGATAAAAACTATATATCAACAATCATCTCTTGTAGTGAGTCGCACTTTTGAGTTATGACTTCTACCCATATTTCAGTCAAATATTACTTTGAAACTGTAGAAAATGTAAAAATCATAGGGTTTTAAGTCAAGTTTGTTAGGTTAGGTTTGGTCTGCGGGCTGCTCTTGTTTGGTGTTGTTAGTCCTTCAACCAGATTGGAGCTTTAACAAGCAAAGAACTGAAGTTCTCCCTCCCTGTCCCAGACTATTTTTCAGGCAGTCAGCATTTGACCTACTGAGTTGGTTGCATTTCTCTTCTCATTGGCTTAGCATAGGCAAATACCAATGCAGACGGACACATGAGCTGTACTATAAATCCTGCATAAGTGTTACACTTATGACCTCATGAATCCAAAGAGGTCTATGATGCAACGCAAATGGTTGGTACTTCATGGACTTAAGCCCTACCCATATTATGATATTTCACATCATTACATCATTATGTAGAGTAGCTAACATCTGGTTGCTAGTGGAAATCCAGTTGTCTAGTTTAACTGTCTAATTTATCCACACCCTGTCATTGCTACAAGTTGCTGAATTCATTCATTTGCATATAGCAAGTTTTACCCATCAAGTAATGCTGGTAATAAGACAAGTTGTACAGGCTTGGCCAAATCATTTACATAGAAACGTATGGCAGGCATGTGTTTTGAACTAAAACTGGCATTCAGATGATCTTTTCTTTACAACCCCTGGCCTACCAGCACCACATCAGTCATAATCATTGCCTCATATATAAGCTTCTCTGGCCTATTTTAGCAATAAATTTAGACACCACCACTGCAAGGTGACTAGTGAACAGATGCATTTCTGCAGAAATACACAAACACTATAATATCTGTAACCTGCTTTTGACCCCCCCACCCCCACCCCCCAAAAAATCACAAAATAGACATCAAACATAGAAATGTGTTGTATAGGAATAAGTGCCCTAAAACAGGCAGCCAGTGTTTGATTCAATGAATATGTGGTGTCTTAATCATTTAAAAAACTATGAAATCTCTGCTAATTAACCCTCTGAGGTCTAATTAGCAGACATTATTAAATATATACTAAGCACTAGCACTAACCCTGACCCTCACCTTAAAGTTTGGAGATGCCAAAACAGACATGGAAAGCATGTGAACAGCTTTTGATGTGTGTCAGTTACAGTGATTAGTTTCCTTGCTCTCTAACTGCCAAGACTGTGGAGGACAATTTAATAAGAACAACAAACGAAGATTCTGATTGCTCGGGGTTAGAGTCAGAGTTAGGGTTGGGATCATCACCAGTGATGACAGATCTCAAAGGTCTAACAGAGATACTGAATAAAGTTAACTGTTATGCTGAGTTTAGCTAAAGTTTTTATCCTGAAAATTTGAGAGGTGTTCACAGCAACCAAGACATAAACATGTCTTCAGAAACATAAATGAAGTAGAAAAGGACAAGAAGTGTGTACCTTCAGCTGCTCCCCAAGGGGTCTCCACAGCAGATTAATCTGCATTGGTAACTTTTTACGACAGATATCCTTCCTGACTCAACCCTCCATGGTGAGAGGGGCTTGTGCCCCCACCTGGAATCAAACTAGGGACCTTTCGCTTGTAAGGCGAATGTGTAAACCACTACACTAAGCACAAAAAAAAACCAAAACAAAATAGATCATAAGGTAAAAATTACAATATTCAGTTAAGTTGATGGAACAGGGAACAGGAATGGGCAGCGGTCAGCTCCTCTAGTGCACGTGTTGAAGAGTCCCTGGGAAAGTTACTGAACCCGACACTGTCAAGTGTGTGTGTGTGTGTGTGTGTGTGTGTGTGTGTGTGTGTGAATAGGTGTATGCCTAAATGGGTGTAAATTTGTCATTTACTCATTTTCTTCTTCTTCTTCTAAAAATGCTTTATGTGGTCAGACTAGAAAAAGCCCTTTATAAAAGTTGGTTCATTAATTAAAATCAGTAACTGATGATAATAACTAATCGTCCAGCTACTACAAACTATTTAATAATAACACTTATAAAGTCTACTGTTTTTTAATGTACCCTCGACTGCTGCCTTGTATTTTCTCTATAGGGTCACTGCAGCAGATTCATCCCCATTGTTAATTTGGTAGAAGTTTTACGCCAGATGCCCTTCTTGGTGCAAACCCTCCATAATGAGAGGGACTTGTCCCCACCTGGAATCATACCAGGGACCTTTCCCGTGTAGGGCAAATATATAAACCACACACTCTACTGTCCTTTAATATCCACGCAAAAGATTATAGTTTTTTTAAAAAAGCAAAAAAGAATTTGTGAGATAAAGATAAACTATCAGACATGCCCATCTGGTAAAGTAATGCCATGTGAAATAGTGGTTTTAAATAAAGCATCCAGAAGCAGATGGAGGTCTCTGAGGAGGTGCAGGTGAAAGGAGAGGTATTGTTCGTTTTCTCTGATTCCTCTCCTGCTGCACTCCACTGTAATCTTCCTCCTGTAACAGGCCTGATCATCCACAATCCTGCCTCCCTGGGCTTCAAACTCTTCCAGTCTGCTCTCTGATCCTCGTGCCTCCTCCACCCCATCCCTGCCTGCTTTTTTTCTTTTTTTGTTGTGCGTGTCATTAATTCTGTTAAGCATATAGGCCCTGGATGCATCACCCAGACCGAGGACTTCAAATGTTTCTCCCGCTCCTGTCGCCATTGCCACTTTCCACTGAGCTCCACCCGCTCTTTAGCTGTGTGTGTTTTTCCTCCATCTTCAAATGCTGCTTTTGAAAAAAAAAAAAAACAGAAGAAAAGGAGGAAGCGAAAAGTGACGCTGTGAGCAGACAACAGCTAGCAACAACAAAGACCCCAACAAACCCCCGCCAAAAACACACGCGCACGCGCACCTACACACACACACACACACACACACACACCTCTGATTCTTGATTCTTCCTCCTCTCCTTCTATTATCTTGTTTCTCTAAAAGGGATGCGTTTGTTTGTTCTCCTTTTGTTTTGCTCTGGAGACATTTTTTTTCTTTCCTCCCTCCCTCCTCATGTTCTCCTTCCCCCTCTCTCCCTGTTCTGCTTTATGCTCTCTCTCTCTCACATCTTTTTGTTTTCCTCTACTCAGAGGCTCGTGGGCCAAAAGCTCATAATCATTTCAAAGGTCCTTTAAATATATAATAAGAGTTCTGCATCGTGATAAACAACATGTCACAGGCAGAGCATCAACATGGCTTCAACGCGCGCACACGCACACACACAAAGGCAAAGTTATGTGACCTGCGTTTCTCAGACTTTTGTCCTTCTGTTTTTCATCACTGAGGTGAGTGTGAACTCAGAGATGGCAGGTGAGTGAGATGAGATGTACTAAATGATTCATATGAAGTTTACACATTACTTATTAAAGCTGGTAAAGTGATACTGTTAATATTCTCCACCTCATTCTTCAAACACACTATTTAAATCCACTGAGCTTCAACCAAAGGAGAAAGATTATTTAAAGTCCAAATAAGCATCACAGTCATCCTTTATTACAAGCACAGACTGACTCAGAAAGGTTCTTAGTGTTTAAATAAACAAAGTAATATATCAAGCATGCACCAAACAGCCCCTCCACTGAGAAATGACGTAATGGTCAAGCATTGGTTAGCCCCCCTGAGGTCTTCTGTAAAGACCCCAACCCTAATTTTAACTCTTGGTAATCAGAATGTCTTCAATAAAGTCTTCCCCCAAGTCTTTGCAATCATAGAACAAAGAAAATTAACATTCTATCTGACACACATCATAAAGTATTTATATATTTTTGATTAAAAATTCAGGTTTGCATTCTCTAAAATATAGTTTAGGCTTAGGGTGCCATCCTATGATGGCTTCGACCTCAGAGAGTTGTTGGATTGTTGAAGGATTGTTGTTTATAAGGTCACTTCCTGCAGTTGTGTGCGACCTGCACATGCAGTTTTCTTACAGGCAGTTGTGTTAGTTGACAGTCCTGTTTGATTAAAGCCATCACTATACCTTTCACCAGTATTCCAATGCTCCTGTTGATCCTCAGTTTCTTCCATATCTTATTCCTGCACTTTAAGGGCCAGAACTACTAAAGATCTGCACCAGTGCAAAATTAATTGGCATTAAAAAGATACTGTCAGTTTTTCAACTGAGAACAATGGCCACAGGTATTTTTGCAGCTGGTCTTCTTCTTCTCCTCCAGCCTGGCAGCTCCATTTTTAACATCCTTTGCCCAGTATATCCACTCTGCACATGTCCAACCTCTCCTCTCATTTTTAATCCTGTCCATCCTGGTCACTCCCAGTGAAAATGTCAACAGCTTCAGCTCTGCCTCCTGTCTTTTTGTAAGTGCCACGTCTCCAAACCATACATCCTAGCAGGTCTCACTACTATCTTATAAACTTCTCCTTTCACTCTTGTTGCAATCCTTGTCAAAAAGAACCCCTGAAACGCGTCTCCACCCACTCCACCCTGCCTGCACTCTTTTCTTCACCTCTCTTGTGCTCTGTCCATTGCTTTGGATGGTTGATCTCAGGTATTTAAACTCATCCACCTTCACTACCTCTACCATTCCACCTGCCTCCCTCTCATTTACACACATGTACTCTGTTTCCTTTTAAGACAGCAACAATTTTAGAGGAGAGTTTAAAATAAAATCATATAAACATGATTTACTGATGTTTAAGGCACACAATTTACTGCAAATTGCAATAAAATTCTAAAAAAGCCTATCTTCTTTTGTGAATGATGTGGTTGTGATGGTTGCTTCTAGGAGTGTTTATTCATTGAAAAGCCAGGGAGAAGTTATCAAAACATGTGTAACTGGCTGCTGCGATTGCAGTGCCAAAACTTTGGCTCTGTCCTGTAACTCTCCCCCGTGTCCTCACCCAGCATGTTTAGAACTGAGCCACACATATTTCTGCTCCTCAGTATTACTGGCTTAATGAAAGAGAGCAGAACTCAGCTGAACCAAACTGACCTTAATGAGGAGCACCGGAGGGAGAGCGAGGGGGGGAATCCGAACAGAAGATAGACAGAGGGATATGTATTTCAGGAAGCCAGATAACTTTTTACAGTGAGCAAAACAGCTTGCAGTGTTTCAGGTTTTTAGTCACAATCCTGCACAGTGATGAAAACAACCTGTGTCTTGTGTGTGTTTTTCCTCAGCAGTGTGCACACGGTGACGTTTTAAGCTTTTTTTTAACCTTCTCTCTGCTATCAGATCTGTTACAAACCAAATTAAAATGCCTGTCAAAATTCAGCAATTATGAGACTCAGACAGATTTGAAGTGTGTTAGATAAATATCTGAATATGACAATATGTGATATTGACTTAAATAAACACCTGCAGCCTCACACAATCTGCAAAAAATTACTAAATTAAAAAGTAAAAGTACCTTAAGAGCAAGGTGCTCATTTCTATACATGAAAACGTAGCAGCAGGATCATTAACACAGGGATGTGTCAAGATTTTGTCTTCACACATTGCACAGGTCGAGCCACAGATTCTTGGTTTATATGGTGAACAGACTGTGATAACGCAGCTCTGGTTCATTCCTATGCTTCTCCTGAGCTGCTAAATGTAACCAGAGAACGACTAACCCAACCTGCAAGATCCCACACAGTCCCCAGTCATTTTTAACAGGTGAGTTTGCCTTAGTATCAAAAACATATTGAAACATATTGATTTTGCTTTTGGTCAGAGTCTAAAAACAAATGTGAAAAATGTGCTTTTTTAAAACATTTTCTACTTGCTTTTTTTCACAGTCGATAAAAGGTCATTAAAACAACAAAAATAACTAAAATGACCTGATCATCAGAATAAGTAACTTCCCCCCCCGGGGATTAATAAAGTGTTCTGATTCTGATTCTACATCTGATTAAATCTGGTAATCTAGAACAGAAACATGATACCAAAGTACAGGACTGTGGTGGGCAAATTCATCACATGGTGTGAATAGAACCATCTGAACCATCTGCAGCTTAATGTGACCAAAGACTAAAGAACTGCTTGTGGACATGAGAAGGACCAAAACACCAGTGACCCCTGTTTCCATCTATGGGGTCTGTGTGTGGATAGTGGAGGACTACAAATACCTCAGTGTTCACACTGACAATAAACTGGACTTCATTAAATACACAGAAGAAGGGCTGGGTCCTTCAGTGTCTGCTGGACGATGCTCAGGATGTTCTATGAGTCTGTGGTAGCCAGCGCCATCCTCTTAGTGTAGCGTGCTGGGGCAGTAGACTGAGAGTAGTGGACACCAACAGACTCAACAAACTGATCTGCAAGGTCAGCAGCATTGTGGACATGGAGCTCGATCGTGACAGAGGTGTCAGAGAGGAGGATGCTGTCCAAGTTAAGGATAATACTGGACAAGCTGCCCCACGACGTGCTGGACAGACACAGGCGCACGTTCAGCAGCAGACTCATTCCACCATGATGCTCCACAGAACGCCACAGGAAATCGTTCCTACCTGTGTCATCACACTGACTAACTCCTCCCTGTGACACCTTGAATTGTTTCTTTCTATTGCCACATCTTGTACATATTGCACATAATGTTTGACTTTGAATTTATTTATGCTACATTGAACTTCATACACACGTTACATTTTTTATCTTCATTTTCTGCCTTCCTATTTGTATTTTTTTAATATATAACTGTGCATCTGTAACAACAACACAATTTCCCCCCCTGGGATTAATAAAGTATTCTGATTCTGATCCTGAAATACAATCCTTGGGAATAAACGCACTCATTGTTACCTTTTGTAAAATGATTATTACTATTTCTATCTTTGCATCAACCTTCTCTTTTTTCAGCAAATGGTAGCTTCACGTTGTTCACATGCCTGGTGGGTGTCACCGTGCATCTGAATGTTAGGCTTTGCTCTAACTAACATTTCAGAGCTCTCTGACACTGTTTGCATGTAAACAGGCTGCAGAGAAACAGCCTTTTCTCTCCAGAAAGATGCTGTTTGGAGGAAATTGAGAAGCTCACCCCTGGCACTGCTTCTCCCCATAAATCTTTTAGCATGTGCCTCTTGGCTAAATGACTTTGTACTGACAAAATTTAACCTCAATCCCACCCTGTAAACTGTGAGAATGGAGAGAGCTCGATGGCGTGGAAGAAACAAATGGGGAAGATTTTAAACTGAAGGGAGACATTTTATCTTGCTTTTTTTGGCTGTTGACACACATTTTATGTGGATGGAGGAAGACAATGCAACCTTTGGAAGAGAACTTGCAGATGCATCACACAGATATCAGGACCCTCAAGGTGAAATGCAACTCTTTTCCTTTTAAGAAGAAATTAACTGTATTAGCAGAAAAAGAAAATCAAGTTGCAAAGTTAGAGGCAGAAACACTCTGAGGAAGCTAATTGATCGAATGTGGCATTTCCTGTCCTGCATTATGTTAAAACTGCATAAAGCTAAGGACGTGGTAAGGAGATGGTCAGAGTAATTCTTGCCTACCACAAATGACAGTTTGATCATGACAGGGTTAGGGTCTTCACAGTGTGAACCTGATACAGTCTAAGTTGATGATGACAATGATTAAAAATATCTAGAACCCCACATTTTGTAGAAACATTTGCATTTTAATAGTTTTTGATATGTGTTGAAATGTTGAATTTTTGTCACCTGATTATGAAGACTGAGAACATTTTTGTAAAAGGCAAGAATATTTTGACAGCTTAGGATGAAATATGAACTCTTCTCCTCATGGTTTCTCTTCTCTGACCAGTTTGGGAAGAACTGCCTAAGGTCTTTGACAAGCTGCCTGTGAAACGGATGGGGCATTTTTTCCCAGCATTGTTTTGTTGTGATGTTTTTTTTGTTTTGTTTTTTTTTTTACTTTGAACCTGTTATTTTTGACTCTCAGTCTGTTAAAGGTCGCAAACTGAACACTGCCTGTATGCCTACCAGTGACAATCAGCACAAAAAGAGATAATGGCACAAATGTATATTCACACACACACAAGTAGGTGCAAACAGACACACGCACACCCTCTCCTGAACACTGACATTGCTTTCCCATTTCCACTCTGATTTCCAGTTACGTTGCTTGCATCTCCAGGGGAGGTGTTGCTCTATTGTCATAATTCATTCACTCGTCTTTGCTGCGTTGTTTGTTGCTTACTGATGTCAAAGAAAAGAAGAAAAAAGGGTAAAATAGATACCTTCCTTCATCTTTAATCCTGTCTTAAGGAATCAAGAAAGCACATCTGAGCCAAGATTCATGACTGGATTCAAAGAGATCTATGAAAACAAAGGGAAGCTGTTGAAACCACACCCCATCATCTGCAGATATCTATGGAAAAGGCTGGGTTGTTCACTCACAAAGCAGGGCAATCACTGCTTTCAAGTTCATCACCCTGGTTTTAAAACTCTATTATTATCCAGTCTGATATACTCTTCCTTATGCAGTACTGCATTACTCTGCTGGCATAGGCAAATGAGGGCCATTCAGTGTTGATTTGTGAAATTTACATTTAACCTCTTAACTTCTACCAGGTGGCCAGCAGCCCATTTAGGGATAGGATTAGATTTAAGTTACCAAACAAGCATAATTTCAGAAACTAGAAAATAACTTTTAAATAAGCTCACTTCCATTGATTTTGTCCTTACAGTTCTTTTTCTTATGAGGTTATGCTATGACAAACAGGTGAAAATTCCATATAACGAGGTCGACCTGAACCTGATTCTAACCCTACCCACAAGCAAATGATGAGCAACCTGGTGTACTTTAAAGTGGATAACCACTTTTAATCGCCAAACATTGTGTGTGTATTAGGGATACCTGGTCACATGTTCATTATGATATGTCAAATTCAAGTATGCCATTAGTGGGGAAAAAGTGCATCAATAAATTGGTGAAAGGGTTCTTTATCATACTCATCATTTTATTATCAGGAGAGCCAATGGCACAAATGTCTCTGCCCACAGGAACCTCAATAAAGCAGGACGGATTGCATCAAAAAGCACAGCTCACTAAGATGTGAGTGGTCTCTAGAACATGCTGTAGTTGATGCACTGCACATTTCTGCATCTAATGTTTGAAAACAACCAGAAAACAATACCATTTGAAACAAAAAGGTAGCCACTCACACATTACCTCAAATGGTTGCATTTAGCAGTTTTGAAGTTTCAAAACTGTATTTGTTCATACAGGTAATGCTTTTGAACCAAAAGGTCAGGCTGCAGACTGCTCTTAAACACTTGGTTTCAAGCATTTGTTCCATGCTCATATCTGTTCGATGTCCTTTATATGTCCACCTCAGGACCAATAACCTGTATGGGAGGCTGGTCTAAAATAAGATGCAGTAATGGGCTGCATCAAGGCCTAATTTAAGCTAAAGAAGGAGTATTTTGAACTGTTAATCATGCAAATCTACACTAGAATCCAAGAATAAGGAGGATAGGTCCTCTTTACCTGTTGTGAACATTTTTCAGCATGCCTAAATTAAGTAAATACATTGGTGCTTACAAAGTGCTTTTGTAAACTGAGCACTAAAAGCACATTTTACCACAAGCCTCATTCACCCATTCACGCACCACTTGTTATATGCCTGTAAGGTCATTTAACCAACACACACACTTAAGCTCCAATGGATGCATTGGGAGCAATTTGGTGTTCAGCGTTTTGCCCAAGGACACTTCGGCATGTAGACTGGAGCAGCCAGGGATTGGACCACCAACCTTCCAGCTAGTGTTGTACTTCCTGAGCCACAGCCTCTGCAGCAGGACATCATTCCAACCGATGCAGCTGAAAGTTTCAAGTCTTCCTCTGGGTTCCCAGAAGGAATCATGGGACTTGACTGATTTGTAGGCATTAACTGTGTGTCCTGAAAATATGTTTTCCTCACTTTTCCCTTTTTCAGGTTTCACTTGCTTCTTATAACAGTGGATTACATAACTAAACAGAAGTGTTTCATTATATGTAGAAATAAAATACTTCCATACAGTTAGGTCCATATACTTTGGGACAATAACACATTTTTGTAATTTTGCCTCTGTTTAAATCAAACAGTCCAAATTTGATTGAAGTGCAGAATTTCACCTATAATTCAAGAGGTTTGCCAAAAAATAAACAAACATACAAAAACATCTACTGTTTAAGAATTCCAGCCATTCATATATAGGCCTGATCCCTCATGATTCCATGAAAAAAAAACCTGCTGTTGATTTCATGCATGGAATTTGTATTTGGTAACTGTTCATTGAAACTTTCAATATCAGGCACAAAGAGATGTTGATGCAGTCAAGGAGGGCATTATGAGGAGGAAAAAAAACCCTGTGAGAGAGATGGCAAAAACTTTATAAGTATATAAAACAGCTTCCAACACCAAAAGACCTGGAAGACAACCAAAGTGGATGAAGGCAGAATTCTTTACTTAGCTAACAAAAACTCCTTCACAGCATCTAGCCAAGTCAGGAAGACTCTTAGGGAGGTAGGTACATCATTGTCAAAGTCTACGAACAGCAGAACAGTCATGAATCCAGAGAGTTTATAACGAGGTGCAAACCACTGGTTGCACTCAAGAACATGAAGGCCAGATTAGATTTTGGCAGAAAACATCCAAGAGCCTGCCCAGTTCAGGAAAAATATATTTGGAAAGATGAAACCAAGATTAGGCTGTGCAAGAATGGTGGGAAGAGAAAAGTATGGACAAGGAAAGGAACAGCTCATGATCCAAAGCATACTAAACCATCTGTCAGACATGGGGGAGGTAATGGTATGGCATGTGCATGTATGGCTGCCAGTGATTAGTGTGTCTTTGTGCTGTCTTTCTGTCCAGCTTTGTCCTGCCATTGGTAGAATTTGTCAGTAACAGCCACTTCTTCTATTTGCCTGTGATACATGCCATTTCCTATCCTTCCATGATAGTTCCTGTTCTTTCACCTCTTTAATCTTGGGTTTCTGATGGCTGAGATATTCATTAAGCACACAATGAGCTGTGGCCATCTTTCTGATGTACTTGTGGTTCTTTGTTGGTTCATCTTAGATAGTGGTTCTGACACTCACTAGTCCTCAGTCTTCTTCCTCCCACTTAGTGTACAGTCTCAGTGTGCTGGATTTGGGGTGAAACCTTCCATGTATTGTAAGGAGCTTTCTTGTCTCGATGTCAGTGGCTTCTATCTCTTCTATGTCTGGTTCACTCCTGACAAAGAGTTTGATGTCATCCATGTAGAGGCGACTGAAGCTTCCTCCATTCTGTAGTTGGTATCCATAACTGGTCTTGTTGATGATCTAGCTGAGGGGTATGGGCAGAAATTTGTGCCATCAGAAACTGAATTTGAATAAGTTATATTTGAATTTGCATTGCTGAGATTGAATCTGAATTGTAACTTGAATAAATGCTTTTTAAAACTGAATTTGAATTAGCCAAATTTGAAATCCAATGTATTGGTTTGAAAATGATCGTCACTAAACTGAAATGGAATTTTATATTTTGAAAATGAATTCATTTGCTTTGAAACTGCATTTCATCCTTTAAAAAATTAGCTCTCCAATAATTTCAGTTTCACTTCCCACCATTCAGTTTCAGTTCTACAATTCAATT
>VUQH01091285.1:0-10920 GCA_015106775.1 Etroplus canarensis
GGGGAAAAAAGAGAAAAAAAAAAAAAAAAAAAAAAAAAAAAAAAAAAAAAAAAAAAAAAAAATCCAGTTTCCAGTGCTGCAGGTCCTCCCTACACTACTCCAGTTCAATAGGTTCACTGTGAACTATGGCACTCCAGGGCTTACAGTCTTTCTGCCAGGAAGCCTGCAGCAACAAATTCAAGTACAGAGCTGCCCTGTAACACTGCGCCTGGAACCCACAGAGACATGGAGTGTGATTCAGCTTCCTTTCATTCAGAGGTGATCTCCAGCTTCCATATAGAACAGAAGTTTGTGCAACGAGATGCCCCTCTCGTTCTCCAGTCAAGTAACTGGCCTGGAAGAGTTCACGTACATTTGTAGAAAAGAGAAAAAAACCTACAGAAAAAAAAAAACCCCTTCACCAGTAATTAAAAGATGCTAAATGTGACAAACATGCTGCATTGTACTGAATTTTTAAACCACGTGGGCCTGGCAAGGGTTAGTTGGCAGATCCAAGTTGCTCTCTCTGCCACAGCAGGCGGGCACTTCGATTAGGCATGACTCCTCTGCAGGAGTCGACATGCCCTGGGAGCAGAGCTGTTGCACAATTTTCCTGAAAAGACAATAAAAGAGTTAAACTTAAAACTGCAAGTTTTCTCAGGAATCTAACCAGCACACATCTGAGCCTCTGACATTGACTCACCATGCGGGGCGTGACATGACATAGTGAATGTCGGGTCTCTGGAAGCCATTGAAGGTGGAGGATGCTGCCACAGTGTAGGCACCCATGTTCTCAAACACCAACCAGTCACCCACCTGCATTTCAGGCAAACTGCACTGCTCGACAATGCGATCAAGGCCATCGCACGTCGGGCCCCAGATACTGCAAGGGTACATCACCTCATCTGGCTTTGGCTTCTAATATGAGAAGAGAGGGAAGATTAGATATTTCTCATCTTTTATCATTTCATATCAGAAACTAATACATTTTCTGTTCCTTTGTTTACCTTATGCAGTGTTGGCAGACAGTGAGCATGGTCATAGAGAATACAGTTGAAGGATCCATACACTCCATCGTTTACGTAGTACATCAAAGTCTTGTCGCTGGTCCCTTCATCTTCCTCTGAGGGAAGAAAAGTATACATTGACATGAGTCATGAGCAATGTTACAGATCTGCTTTCAGGACAAAGTTTTTTTATAAAAAACTATGATAAAGCTTTCTAATCAAAGCTGTTACCATCAGAGGCTGACTCCTCATCCTTGAATGATTTCTTGGCAATGATGTTCACAACCAGTGTGTAAGCAGAGGCCACATAAAAGCGTCCTGGCTCAGCAATTATTCTAACACCACAGTCAGCAGGAAAATACTTATCTAAGGCTGGGTTAATTACTGCTGTGATCTGAAAACATAAGCAGCATGTCCAGTATTAGAATTAATGCTTTACAATGTCCTGTCATTTAAATAAAGCATAAATATGACAAGGCTTAAAGAACAGATACCTCTTCAAATTTAAGCTTATTGTCATCTGAACCAGGGAAGCCACCTCCAATGTCCAACAGATTCATGTCGAAGCCCAGCTCGTTCTAGGGATCACAACATGAAGGCTTAACTCAGCTGTATGAAAACCACAAAAACTCACAGCTGTGCATCCACTTCACTCACAACTCACCCCCATATCAAAGACACATCGGGCATCGGTGATAGCCTGGGTGTAGGTTTCTGGATCGGTGCAGCCGCTGCCAACATGGAAGCTGACACCGATCACATCCAGGCCCAGTTCCTTCGCTTGTTCCAGAAGACCTCGACAAGCCTTGAGTGGGGCCCCAAACTTCACGCTCAGACGACAGATTGCCTTCGAGTCATCTGTGGCAATACGCAGCACTAGCCTGAACACATACAAGGAGTTAAAAGAAAGAAATGGGAAAAATATAAAACCCTCCCTGTTAAGGGCAGCAAAAAGTCTTACTTGGCATTGTCATGGTAGCGAGCCACCTTCATGAGTTCCACCTCGCTATCAAAGGTCATCATCTGGACCCCATGGGCAGATGCATACTTGATCTGGGAAACCTGCTTGCAGGGGTTGGCATAAATGATTCTGTCTGGATCCACTCCCAGAGACTGAACCAGCTGAATCTCCGTCTAAAGGGCGACAATGCAAACAGTCAGCAAAAAATAAAAACACCAATTTAAAAATACGAGCTGCCAATGCTATTCAGCTAATTTTCAAGAGTGCTTTGTAGTGCATTATCGTGAGAACACCTACTGCTATTCAAGCAGTTTCAGAGCCCACCTTGCTTGCACAGTCGAAGCCTGTTCCCACTGATGCCAACGTCTTAATCACTGCCTGGCTGTCGTTGCATTTGACGGCATAGAAAGGTTTAACACGAGGCAAGGCTCGGGCCCAGCGCAGGTGTTTCTTTAGCACATCCCCCAAGTCACATACATAGAAGGCATCTTTGTCATCCTGTGAAACAAAAAAGAAAAAAAAAAAACAACAGATGAAGCCCTGATGCAATAAATTACACTGTAATATTAGTCTGACAGTGCCAGTACTGGGTGCCTACCGTCCCAGATGACTCCTTGATCTTCTCCGCAACAATGTCACGAGCAGAGAAACCCTCCTTGAGGAAAGTGAATTCACACTCATTGGGTGTGGTAGTGTTCATGGTCACAGGAAGTCCTTTTGATTGGTCAATAGTGAACTGGAAGGAAAAAACGGAGGTATATTCAGATTACATTCAGCTTTGAGAACACCATGTCCTCCGGGTTCTCACTAAAGTCTGCTTCATACCCCACCCACAGGTGAGTAATTCTCAAAAGCACTGAGTAAATGGATTTTTGTTATCCGAAAGGTCATGCCCGGTGGTGAATTGAGTATCGAACAACCAAAAGCAGGACACTTACCTGGATATGAAAGAGATGGAATTTGGTGTTGCTGTCACTCAGGTGCAAAGCAGCCAAGGTGGCTCTCCACTGAAGTTAAACCCCTTTAAATAAGACTCAAGGCCAGGGCCTGCTGAGTAGCCAGTGTATGATTTCCTAGAGTGAAGATTCTGCAAAAACAACAGCAGAAGTTTTGAGTTTAACGTAAGCACGTGAATTTAACTGGTGAGACTGCAGATACACGCGCACACTTTTAGCAGTAGTTCTGGCTCTCATGGCATGGCGTCTCTTAACTGGAAAAAGTCATTCAAAGCGGATGAGCGCATGAAGTCCCGCCCGGTTGCGGTTTCATCCAATCAGGAAGAAGGAAGAGTGTTTTGCGAAAAGAATGGTACCAACGTGAGCCAATCAAAGACGTGTAAAGCTGACGTCACTTTGCCGGTTCCACTATGAGCGCTCCATGCCATGAGGCGTTTATAAGTTACTGTTATCTAGCACGTTTTAGTCAATCCTGCGAAGACGGGTAACTTTATCAACCTCAAGTCGACACAGCCGCACCTACAGACCCCTAAAAACGGCCCTCACGAGCCACCTTATGTCGTCATTTGGTGCTGTTCGCACACACGATAATGCTAACGTCCACGTAGTACTGTTTGGTTAACACGCCAGTCATTTTTAAATAAAACCCACCATTCGGTTAATATAAGACGACCCAGGAATACACAACATGGTAAATACGGTCCTCAATCTGCCCGACAGCTAACATTAGCCGTTTCCCTCTAAACAAAGCGAAACGTTATTTAAAGAAAAAGCGCCGAAAAGGTCCGCCCTTACCTTGAAAAGCATTTACAAAGAGTTTTTCCATTAGCCCCGGAAGCTGGGAAATTAAAAAAGAAAAAGAAATAAAGCAGTTCCCCTTCAGTATAGTGTACCGCCGGAGCTGTAACCTCGCCACGGGAGTGGAACTGAATGGAAGCCGGCGGGGCTAGGCCGTATTTATAGAGCGCCGGTTGCCGAGGCAACGCAGCCAGCTGGAACCGGCCTCACATCCACGTAGGAACCGGTTTAGGCTTGTCCCCCTGTCCACATGGTGGGAAAGACAGGCAGGGACCGCTGTACAGTCGTCATCATACACACACTGTTTGGAAAGGCAATTAAACCTCAGAGTGGGTATACAGCGCTGTGTAAAAGTCATGAGCACCCCTCATTTCTTCATATTTGTGAGGAAAAAGGGGAAATACGCTAGAGGAACAAAAGTATCGGGTCACCTACACATTACACCTTCAGGAGCTTTTATGGCATCTCGTTCTAGATTCAAAAAATATCTTACGGAGGCTCTTCTGGGAAGGCTTTCTACAAGATTTTGGAGCGTGTCTGGGAATTTTCACACATTCATCTAGAAGAGCATTTGTGACGTCACAAGAGGGTCTGACTCAATCTCTGCTCCCAAAGGTGCTGGATGAGGCTGAGGTCAGGGCTCCTCAAGTTCTTCCACACCAGACTCATCTAATCATCCAACCAAACACCTTGCTTTGTGCGCTGGGACATGGTCATGTCGGAACAGAAATGGGGCTTACCCAAACTGTTTCCACAAAGCTGGAAGCGTAAACTTGTCCAAAATGTCTTGGTAAACTGAGGCATTAAGATTTCCCTTTGCTGAAAGTAAGGGGCCCAGGCTGACCCCAGCAAAACAACCTCACAGCATTATCCCACATCGACCAGACATTACAGTTGGTACAATGCAGCCAGGCAGGTAACGTTCAACAAACCTAGACTCGTCCATCGTCAAGACTGTCACATACAGAAGCACGATTTGTCAATCCACATAACATGAGTCCAGTGGTCTATCCAATGCTTTGCACTGTGCTCGGTGATGTTAAGGCGTGCATGCAGCTTGATCAGCCATGGAAACTCATGCCATGAAGCTCCCAGTTCACAGTTTTTGTGCTGATGTTAATGCCAGAAGAGGCTGGCCAGTGTGCTGCGAGTTGCTGTGATTCCTACATACTTCCACTATGCTATAATACCACATATAGTTGATGGTGAAATTGCTCCAGTGGTGAAATCCTATAACAGTACCACGATGAAATTCACTGAGCTCTTTAGAAGGAGCCTTTCACAAATGTTCATAAAGGCAGACTGCATGGCATGCTTGATTTCATACACATGTGGCAATGGGACTGAAAGAAAACCTGAAATCAATGATTACAAGTTGTGGCCCAATACTGTTGTCCATATAGTGTAAGTGCAACAATTTATACCAAACAAATAAAAATGCACCACATAAGGCAAAAACAGAGTCTTAAGTCAATATTTGGTATGACCACCTTTGATGCTGATGCACATTGACTTTTGCTGCTTTACCGCTGAACAAAATACTTAAAATTAAACCCTGCCACAGTTTTCTGTATTTTCTTTGATATTTTTACGCATAATTTTTCAAAATTTTGTGTTTATATCCTAGGTTGATCCTTGCATTGCTGTGCAATATATTTATTTTCTTTTACCCTGTAGACATAATGTTTCATATTGTTGGTTGTATATAGATATCTTAGGTTCCTATTCAAAAGATTTCTGTTTTTCAGTTACTATATTTATATGTATCAGCCCAATGGTTAGTCAGTGCACTGAAATTTCATTCCAGTGTGCGCTAACTGGTGTATGTTTCAGTAAAGCAACTATTCTATTCTATTCTTTATCCTTCAACACTACATGCACTCTCACAGGCAAGATTTCTTGCAGTTTCTCCATTTTTAAGGACACGCTGCACGCCATCCCAAGATATGCCAAGTATTTGCCTAATAACTGTTTGGGAATCACTTCGTTGGTGCAAAAGTACTATTTTATGACTGTCAAACTGTTATTTTTGGCATCTCTTTTTTTAAATTCAACTAAAGAAATGGGAAAAATTATGTATTTTTGCAACAGGCTGCTAGTAACAACGTGCGCAAAGAAACAATTTAAAAGTGATTCTTTGTTAAGTTATCTGTTTTATGTAAACACAACACTGTTTTTATCCCTTATGTTAGGTTCCTTTTCATGCTTCTGTGATTCATAGGTCAGTGCTAAGTGGGTTAACAAACAAACAAACAAAAAAATTCCTCTTAAAATGGTCAGGTTCAAGGACTGGACTGAACATGAGCAAAAAATGACTGATCGATTTCTGTTTTCTTATAATTCACAGGAGTAAACTTCAAACAGGGCACGTTGGGTAAACTTTCAAAGATATCGCCACGTGGGATAAGTGGCTCATCCAAACAAGTTATACTATATATCCTTTTAACTGATATTTTAATACCAGGCTCATGTTCTAATCATGATTCCTTCAGTGTCATAGCAATTTTCTACCAAAGTGAGAAGGACTTTGGCAGCACTCACACGTGAACCCTTTGCAAAGGTCTCTTCTCTCAGCAGCACTCTTCAAACACCTCTGGGGCGCAGAGAGTCTGGACCATAGACAGCAGGACCGATGGAGGTACTCTTTGGGCTCAATCACTAATTTCAAGTCATCTTCATCAGAGAGAAGGATAAACATTGACTAAGAACTTGTCAGTTACAATTCATTAGTCAATCTTTTTTACTGCCTTTGATGTAGGCACTTATTGAAAAGATGAAAAGATAATGTGTGTGCTGAAAAACTTTAAAATGGGGAGTGAATGACAATAATAAGCAACTGATTATAGTTATTTTAAATATCGGTATCAGCCTCCACTTCACGATCAGTTAGTAGGAATGTTAGGATGAGGATGTGAGGCTTTTCTGTGTATTCTTTATTAAAAAATTGAATCTCATAGTGGAATTCATTAGCAGCCATTAAGCGCACATTTCAATATCTGACTTCATCGTGATGATCATGAAAATGGAAAAAACCCGCGTTGCATTTTGAGCCTCAAGCACACTGGCAGACTGTCTGTTGTCCTCCATTGAGGGCACCGTCTCAGATTATGACCTGACAGCAGTCTGCTTAGTCTCACTCTGACTTCCTGACCAGCATGATGGGATTAAACACAATCACTGGGTGACTCAGAAGTGTCAACACAATCACAGATGCCACAACAGCTCTGCAAAGTCAGGTGTCATGTGTATATATGCAACTGGATCCACAAGCATTTGGATAGGGAGAAAATACTGCGTTAATCTTCCCTTTGTATAGTACCAAAGTGGATTCAAAAGGCTGCCATGAAGATTTGACTGATGTGCAATTACAGCCAGTGTTTACATAATCCCTCCCATTTAATAGGATGATGTCACTCACCTAACTATTTCTTAAAGGGCATATTTTCAGAAAAAAACTTTCTTTGAACCCCCCCCCGAGAAATAGTGTTCAGGAGCAAAAAGAAGACTTTCATGGAACTTCTGCTTCAAGGCAGTAAAATGCCTTTTTAACCAGACTCCAGACATTTGCTCCTCACCGCACAGTCTAATCAGTCCAAAGGTTGCTTTCATAGACATTTGGTTTGCAAGCAGACATTACTAAATGGAGGAAAACGAAGGATTTGGTTAGTGTGACCCAAAAGTACATGTGGAAATGTTGCACCAGCACCAGTTTCAGGACACTTAGCAGAAAGCTTTGGGGCTTCATGAGGACCACATACAGTATCTGTGGGCGTAATTTAATTTCTTTTCCAGGTCTTGAGGCCGCAATCAGGATGGCATTTTACTCTTTGCACTTCAAGGTTTCCATTTAAATCTTCTGCAGAGTTGGTGAATGAAGTCATTAATTCCAAAAACCTACAAAGCACAGACCTTTTTGGATTGGTCAGAAAGTTAAAATGAGGTTAAGCAGCCAACCCTGCGTGATGACATAATCTCCAGTTATTCTCGTACTTCGCAGTTTTCCTTATAGTTGTGCCCTGAATATGAACTTCTTGCTGGCAGACAGACCTCACACTCTATGCAGATCTATGCCTGCCAAGCAGGAAGTGGGCCCACTCTTGGGGGCAAATTGGCATGCTCAGAATCATAAGATCAAAAAACCTTAAAAAAATTTTTTTATAGCAAACTACTCCCATGCACTCCATGTATTTGTTTTTGTTGACTTTTTCCCACAAATTCTCAATGTTTCGTCTCTCTCCTTCTCCTCCTCCTCCTGTAATGTCTGTATCTTGCTCTGTGTGGAGTTTCTGTCAGCATTTCTGTGCACCATTGTGGCCTATCCCCCACATTTCCAAGGCCTCACCAAAGACAAGGAGGATAATTGTTATTGGCCACCCACAAGATACAGCACAGTGTTAGGGGCCTTGGTGCCTGAGCGTATCATTGCATCTGGCTTCGTTTTTTCTCCTCACTTCTTTTGCATTTTATTGCACACATATGAGCTGACAGACTCAGTTTCAGTTTGCACTGGATTGCACTCCAAGTTTGGAAGAAATATCTCAACTTAAATGATTAAAACTTTAAAAAAAAAAAGGCCAAAACAGCACACACTGTACGTAGGTGTTTATTTGCATCCCAGAAGACTCGTTACTCACCCTATCAGCTCTCTTAAAGAGGATCTATTTTACTTATCAAAGTTTCAGATAATGAGGTCACTGTATGTGCAAAACCCAGGATTCACACTGCTCTAAACAATCAGTTGCCCATAATTTATTTTTTTTTACTCTCAGAGCTCAGGTGCATAGAAGCCCCACCCACCCCTTCTTCAAACCTATTATGCGTCAGGAGCAGCCAATCAGAAGGAAGTCTCCTTAAACGGAGTTAAGCGGTCTCACTGGAGAAGAGCTAAAATGTCTTGTTTCAGACAATGAATGAACAGAGGGGCAGCAACAAGGCCCAGTATAAATCTAGACGTGAAGGCTTTTGCCCACGAAAGACAGATATCTCCCATACCAGGGTCAGCGGCCTTGTGGGATGACCAGGATCAGATCCAGGTGAACTCGAGAAACAATATGAAGTGCGAAGAGGTGTGATTTTTCCCTAATGATGACTCTACATTACTCATAGTGCACTAAAAGCTAGAAAACAATGAAACCTTGGGGGGGGGGAATCCAGATTTACATGTGGGTCAGGTCCAAATTAATTATATTTCTAGGTCTTTGTATCGTAGAAATAAATGTAGACAATGACGTGATATTTGTTTCACACATATAAAATTTTGCCAATCTTAACATTTCTTTCCCTGTAAGACCCAGAAGTATAATTCATATTTGGACCAGAGAGCTGAAATTAAATACCAACCTCCAGCAGCTGGACTCCTCAGTTCCCAGATGTTTACAGACTGTTGATAAAAGGGGATGTTATACAGAAGTAAATGTGGCCCTTTTCCAACTTTTTTAAGATGTGTTGCTGCAATGAACCAACAAAATGTCTCCTTTCAGTATATGATTTGTATGTTCTTTAGAGCATAACATATTGTTTTAAGAGATTTGAAAATCATTGCATTGGGTTTTTATTAATATTTTACACAGCATCCCAACCTTTGTGGAATCATGGTTGTACATTCCCAATAACAGGTACTGATTTATTCATTCATTTTAATGGACTCTGTCTTCGTGGCTCAGACTGAGGCTCGGACCAGAAATCTTAATGTCTCTCTGCACGGCATTAGGTTCTAATGGAGCAGATGGCAGCTGTGGTGTTTGTATACTGTGGTTCATTTCAGATTAGACAGCGTGACTTTCAACAGAACACGCATAATTTAATTAACTTAAACCTCTGATGACGCCAGCCTGACAGCTGGGTAGAGTTAAAACCATTGCACTTCAACTAGACTGTCACTCACAGGTGGAGTGAGGTTACACACCCTGTATTCCGATCGCAACTTCGTGCTACTTACATCACTTCATGTCGAAATAATAGGAGATACAAAAAGAATGAGACTATTTAGTGTGACTAAGAAACTCCAAGGGAAGAATGGAGGTAAATTTTAAGATTTGTATTTTCATGAAATCCACAGACACTGAGAGGCTTGTAATTTAGGTTTAGCTTTAAAGTGAGGTGTGTTACCACAATATCTTCCAAAAAAAAAAAAAAAAGTCAATTAAAGGTTTCTCATTGCGGGTGTCTGCCAACTGGCTGTTCATTAACAAAGCTGATGTCATGCTACTCCTGCATTCCAGACAAGTTGTGTAATCTACTCATAGATAAATGTACTCAGAATATGATATGAGTTTTAAGAGGGCACCATTTAATGATTCAGTGGGGAAAGTAAGAAAGAATCATAAAGAAAGAAGAGGAAGACAGTAGTGATAAACCGGTGAGGACCGGTGGGTCACATGAGGATATGAGTCACTGTTAAGCAAGGATGTCACAGCCACAGTCTGTATATAAAGGATGGAAGTAGCCACTGCATTTCACAGCCTCAAAAAGAAAAAAGTTTTGGCTGCCACAATAGTGGGGGTTTTTGGAGCCAGAATTGACTGTATTTGGACAAAATATTTTTTCGAAGCCTCAGTCCAATAAAATACTTGATTTCACTTACCAAAACTGTAACACAGTCTTCTGGGATGCTCTGTTGGTGCAATGAACCACACAGATACGTTTTATTATTTGTCAACTAATTCCATCAAAAATACCTCAAATGGCATGAGCACCCCCCCAGAAAAAGTTCCCTGGACATGGAAGGAAAACACACAGACATATACATGTACACTACCGAAAAGAGGGAAGGTAGTGAGGACAGCTACAAGTACCTTGAAATCCCACAGGCAAATGGCGACCATGAAGAGGTCACTAGAGAAGACGCAACTGCCAAATACCTGCAGAGAGTTAGGCAAGTCCTGAGGAGTCAGCTGAATGGGAAGAACAAGATCCGGGCAATCAACACATACGCCCTGTCAGTCATCAGATATCCCACTGAGATAATAAACTGGCCAAAGGAGGAGATAGAAGCCACTGACATCAAGACAAGAAAAGCTCCTTACAATGCATGGAGGATTTCACCCCAAGTCCAGCACCCTGAGGCTATATGCTAAGCGGAAGGAAGCAGGCCGACGACTTGTGCGTGTCAGAGCCACTATCCAGGATGAAACAACAAAGATCCATGAGTACATCAGAAAGATGGCCACAACTGATCACGTGCTTGGTGAATACCTCAGGCACCAGAAACCCAGGACAG
>VUQH01091286.1:0-24457 GCA_015106775.1 Etroplus canarensis
TCCACTATCCCTCCTCTGAACATGACCAAACCATCTCATCCTTGCCCCTCTGTCTTTGTCTCCAAATGTCTCAACCTGAGCTGTCCCTCTGATGTCCTCATTTCTAATTCTGTCCATCCTGGTCACTCCCAGAGAAAATCTCAACATCTTCAATTCTGCCACCTCCAGCTCTGCTTCGTGTCTTTTTGTCAGTGCCTCTGTTTAACCTACCTGAATCCAGTAAGTTAGTAAAAATGCTGACTGTGTAAGTTAGAGTATCATAGCTCTATCAATAAGACATGAGGGAATCTGGCAAACTCCCTTTTGACATGTCAGTGTCCTCAAGTATTTATTGTTTTCACATGTTTTGCCTTTTCCTGCTACTGGGATACTGTTTACTTGTCAAAATAAAATGAAAATGAAATTAAATGTTTAGATGTAAGACAGTTGTAGTTTTTACCTTTGCACTTTAACAGCTAACAAGCTGACCTTTGATCTTTTGACAGTACCTTTTATGAGAATGTTTCACTGAATCTGTTCTTGCATCCTCATTTGTCAGCTGGTATGGCTCACTAATCCTCAAAAGCTAAAACAGACTGCAAGGTATAGTCAAATCATGCAGCAGGTTACAGGTGTGACCCTGTATGATCTTCCTTAACTGTATAAGGTTAGGACTTTAAGGAAGACCCAATCAGTCCTGCTTGATTCCAGCCACCCAGCTGGCCGGTGGATTCAAACCCTCTTGCTGTGAGGTGAAAGTACTAACCACTGTAGCACTTTGCCTCATTGCACATGTTGATTGATGTCAGTTTAAAAATATAAGATATACATGTAATGCGCCAGTTTTGAGAAACTGGTCATTTAGATGTAGTTGCTGGACAGGTGATAAACAACAAAACACATAAAAATTACCAAATACAAATAATGTATCAAATGCAAGTTAAAAAATCACCACAGAGCTAGTTGCCTCAATCCACTGACATAACTTAAAATGATGATTTAATAAACACATGATTTTTATATTATGTAAATCAATATTTATTATCCAGTTCAGGGTCGCGGGGGGCACTGGAGCCCATCCCAGCTCTCACTGGGCATAGGGCAGGATAAGTGGAAGATAATGAATGAATGAATGAATGAATGAATGAATGAATGAATGAATGAATATTTATTATTGTACTGTATATGCTTTTTAAAATAAAACATAAGCACCGTTATACTGCAGTGGGACCTGCATTACTCTTATCTCTCTAACATCTAAGCTCATTTTACAGGTCTGTGCTAACACAGAGATAGTCATCAAAAAGCAGTTCACTTCACTGATGGTTACAGCTTTGCTAATGAAACATGACCGACACCTTAATAAATATATAAAGAAAAAAAACATTAATTTAGTAAGATCTGTATCTCGCATTATCTCATATATGATCTCACATTGATGCGTTGCTGTTATCCCTCATCACACACACACACACACACACTCAATAGAAGTACAGTAAACCTATAAATAATGTGTACCTAATCTGTGAAATACTTGATAAAATATACACTGTTTAATATAATAATCTTAAATGGAAGAACATGTCACAGTAACACAAAATATTTAAAGCTTGGACACAGTTGAATTTACAGTGCAGCGTAACATTCAAAAGGACATAAAATAATTATAAAACAACAAAATACATTATGTATACATTACATTAAGACTATTGTAACTTTTGCAGGGAAAAAAATAGCTGTATGTCTTTCCTCTATATTTCATATGAAAAGAAAAGTGAGTTTATCAGGCCTTTGACTTTTTATTTTTGGCCACCTGAGGCCTCCACCCAACCGTGGTCAGCCAAAGCAGTACTTTAGTTTTAAGAGGAAGTCTGTAGAAAGACACCCTACAATAAATATAAAAGTCACTGACGGAAATGGGTGTCCTCTTGGTTGGCTGGGGAAAGGCCTCTCTGTGTGTTATTTTGGTGTTTCAGCATCATGGTGTGCTGCTTCACCAGGAACCGCTTATCTGAGCTGCTCTGTGAGGGAAATGCACACAAATTTATAGAAGGAACACACACACACTCATGAGAAATACACTATATGGACAAAAGTATTGTTCCACCTACACAAGCTTTTATGATATCCCATTCTAAACCAATAGGCATTAATATGGAGTCGATCCCTCTTTTGCAGCTGTAACAGCTTTCATAGCTATAAAGTATTTCTTCAGAATTCTGGACCCCACTCTGTAATTTTGCTTGACTTGCCACCATTGCAGCTGACATGCTGTGCTTCCTAAACTGTTCCATTTAGCGATTATACCACTTACAATTAAATGTGGAATATCTAGGAAGGAAGGTGGTATCCTTTTACAGTACCCTGGTCGAATTCAGTGAGCTCTTTAGAACGACCCATTCATTCACAAATGTTTGTAAAAAGGCAGACTGCATGGCCAGGTGCTTGATGTTATACACCATGACAATGGGATTGAATGAAACACCTGAATTCAGTGATTAAGAGGTAAGGCTCAATAAATTACAGCGGACATAACACTACAAACATTAAATATGATGTATTTTTGTACCTCTTTCCCTGAGTAATTTGTCTGGTAACATGTCAGAGATTATAAGACAGACATGGTACTCAAAGAATCCTAAACTGAAAGCTATACAACTATTGAGCACTAACAGTTTTTCTTTAGTTACTGTATTTATAACATGAATTAGCATTTATTCAGTGCTCTGATGCGATGAGAGAAGTGAGGCAGGTCATGTTGGCTCACTGTACTGAGTGCCTAGTGAAATGTAGTAGTGTCACATATTCAGTAGAAAGAAGCTTTTTAAAACCTTATTTTGGGCCAAAGTCACCAACAATTTGAAGCTTTTTTAAAATTATGCTTAGTGGAAATATTTTGGAAATGTGCTTACCATAATAAGCATGTCTTTTAGCCTCTCAATGGCCTTCTTATTGGCTTGTCCCCGTGACACATACGAGGTTAAGATTATGCTGAGGAAAAAGAGTATGTTCAAATAATCTTAAAGGAGGGTGACCTGAGGGGTATGCTACAAAGCAAGATTAATAGGTTAGTGAGTGTTGAGCTTAAAGTCAGTGTTTTCAGTGTCACAAAGGTGCCTTTCTTTTAATGTACCTTCGGCTGCTCACTTGTATTTTCCCCAAGGGGTCGCAACAGCAGAATTATCCGCATCTTTAATTTGGTGGAGGTTTTACGACAGTTGCTCTTCCTGACACAACCCTCTGTGGTGAGAGGGACTTGTGTCCCCACCTGGAATCAAACCAGGGATCTGTCGCTTGTGAGACGAATGGGTGAATCTTTAAAGCTGGCTAACTCACTGGGGTATCATATGCTGAACACACAAGCTGGTTGAGAGCATGTTATGTTCAGAGATTCAGTTTAAAATCTGCTGGAAACACCATGTTTTCACTGATTATTTTATTTAAAACATACTTTGAGAGCTTTGTCGATTCTGTATTGTAGGAATACATTTTATGTATGCAACCTTTTCACCAAATGATTCCTAGCAGCAGTGCAAACTGTATGCATCATGCTGCCACAGGAATTTGCAAATGTTGAGCTGGTGCAGAAAATGTGTCAATTTGTGGTCCTAATCTGCTGCTTAATCTTTTTTACAATGCTATAATTGCAGCTGTTACATTTGTACTGTATCCTATTTATCACCAATTTTCTTTTTGTTCTGGCGACAAACTAAAATGATTTCCATGTCTACTTTATTAGGTATGGAAGAAGGTCAGACCTGAATGCACTGAGTAACCTGTAACGTTTAAATGTATTGCTTTTAAAGTTTCAGAGCTCTAAAGTATAGCTGGCATGTCAGGAATAAACAGCAGCACAGAGCCTGCACTGACCTGTAATGCAGTTCAGTGCCTGCTATACATGTTAAATCGAATTAATGTTTATTTGTCTTATTTATAGCAACAGTGTTGCACTGTTATATTTTTATGTCCTTTATTAACTCTGCCACCAGTTCATTTGAAAATGTTTCTGACTCGAACGAGCAGTGCTAAATTGATCCATTTTGTGAGGAAAAACAGTCAAATTACGTATAAAACACCCCCTTTTATGTGAGCTTGCACAGATCCTGGAGCAGAAAGCCTGGGTTGACAAAGAAAGTTGATAATCACCTTAGTGCCTTAGTGATACTTGTTATCTTCAGCTGAGGTTTTATGTTTTGACAAACCAGTCAACACAAAGAAAACCAGGCTATGTTGAATTTGCTTCCTAGTATACCCCTCTGGACAATGTATCACACTGCAAATACAGAGTTTATGTTGTAATGGAATCACTGTCCCTTTGCATACTTACATCTCTGCTAGTATGAGCGGCAGGGCGAAGGCCTCAGAAATCAGATACCTGATAGCGGTCTGGGCAGGGCCAGGAAGAGTTGACACACACTCTCTGGTAAAATTTGAGAAAATTTTTCCATTTCCAAAAGGACCACAGGTGGACCTGAAAAAGGAGCAACAAATTAGGGGAATGAGCAGTGTTGTTCATTAACAATTAAACAATTAAAAAAAATTAATGCATATGGACAGTTTTGGATGCAGTGTTGGAGAGAAATTATGATCTCTGCTAATAAGTAGGAGATAAAGTTAAGACCTATTTAGGTTAGGTGTGCTTTGCAGCGGATAGTGGTTGAAGCCCAGCGTGGCTGCAGACATGAAAAGACCAAGCAGCAACATGAAGTGGAATAAAACTGAGGAGGAGGAGCCTCGAAACATCCTTTGCTCTGGCACACAGCACCGCAGGACACTGAACTGAAGAGCCAAAGACACAACAAAACAAGTTTAATTACCATTTATACTAAAACCAACATTCTCTGTTGCATTAATTTTAACCATTATGTACTCATGTTATTTTATTCCCAAATTAGTAATTTGTTTCAGAATTTAGCTGCCAGATTGTTTTCTTTTGTCCAATTCACCAGAGGATCAGTCTTTCCCCTGTCTATCAACCCTGCATTATCGGTACACATATACGCTTTCAGTCCACCTGAGAATATCTTGCACTTGTTCATTAATCCCACTTTCGCCAGATTGCTTGTCAAGCTCTCAAGGTGTGGTTTGTTTTCCTCCCAACCGGATTAAGTAACCAACATCTATGGTGGTTTGCCTGCATTCCTGCCTTCTGTTCTTATTTCCATCTAAGAAGTCTTTTAATTGATTTTTTCCAACAGTGTTCCTCAAAAGGTTGGGTGGGTTTGCATAAAAATTTCACCAGATGTGAGACTTAGCCAGTGATGTTCTATCAGGATAAAGTGAGCAGTGCTTAGAGGTGTGAAATCTAAAAATATAGATCAGTTAAAACCTTACAAAGCAACTCTCTCTCCTTGTATCTCAAACAGCATAGTGTTCCATAAAGGATATCCCATTGTCTGTTTGCATCCATTAGTAAATGACTGCCATCTTGTGGGTGGAATTGGCTGCTGTCTCTAGAAACAGGCTTGACTCATTTTGACTTTTAGTCACTTTAATCAGTGGTGCCTGTCATTTTCATGGGCATTTGTGTGTCCCATTAGCACAGGCCAGAACTGGCCAAACTGAGATACCAGCAGTTTTTTCTGCTTGTTTGTGCATGCCCATTGTGGGTAAACCTCTAGTCTTTGACAAGAAATGGATGGGAAACCAGCATGCTAGACTAGCTGCTCCTGGCTCTGCTTTTATTGCTCTAAGATCAGGTACATTTTGTGCATTATTGTACACATGCACAAATTTGTGTAGCATTAGCAAATAAATGAGCAAATTACGCTGCAATTTATCATCTTGACAGATACATTTTCTATTACAAATCAACTTGGTCAGCATGTGTGATTTAGAGGAGTTAGAGTGTAGTGTGAAGAAACTTTTAATAACTTATTAGCACATTAGCAAGGAAATCCTCGATGATGGAGAGGGTATTTCAACTGCTGCCATGTTCTGTTTAATAAAACAGGTAAGTTCAACAGGTACAGAGTCCTCTATTTTTCAGTGGCACTAATACAGCAGATTTTCTGTAGGAAAATTATCTGTGTGTAATTTATTTTTATTTTTTGTATCTTGATCTTTGACCAAAGTGGGAGATATTATAATTTTGACTTGGTCGTGTTCACCATGTTATTACAATAACATAAAAAGTTCACCAAATATGAATGGTACTTCTAAATCTTACTGGGGAAAATATATTAAACCTGGCAAAATTTTACGTGTATGAAATAAATATCACTTCAGTGTCTACTTTTATACCTACCAAATAGTGAACAAAACCTAAGTCCGCATAAAGACATAGATATAAATAGAATCTGGATTTGCACCAGATGAAAATCTGAATTTTTCCTCAGAATTCATGCTCTTTGTCCAGCTTTAAATGCACTAAAAGTAATGTACAGTAATCTTGAGGGACCACTTTGGTATATCAGCTTGTTTCTCAAGTTCATCTGGATACCCTGCTAAGTACTACCTTGCTTTGGGTTTGGAATCATCTCACAAAGGCAATGGCCCTGGTCTGGCAGCTATTGTCTTTTGTAGGTGAGAGGCATCACATATCTAGTTTTGTATACATTAATGGACCACCCAAAAGATATTCCTGTTTACTCGCTTTGTCTGAATTTGCATCCTGCTTTTTTGACATAAACCATAGTTACTGTATCCACTATTTTTGGATTGTATCTTTTTTGTTTATTATTCTTTTACAGATTCCTGGAGGCAGATGATCCACTGTAGCGACCCCTAACGGGAGCAGCCGAAAGAAGAAGAAGATTCTTTTACAGATTCCTGTGGGTAGCAATGTGACTGGACATTTGTAATAGATGCGATCTAACGCTAGTGCTCCAACCTTTTTAATGTAGAACGTGGCCACCAGTGCAACGATTCCTATGAGAGGCAGCAGAGGGCAATAATAAACTCCCACCCAGGATATAGTCTGACCATACACAAGATCCAGCACATTGAAAGGGATCAGGAAGCGCTGTTTCCCCACCAATCTGGGTATCAAAGATGTAGGGTACTTCTCCTGTAACAATCTGTTGAGCATAATGGAGATGGTTTAGATTGAAATTTTCCTGATTTCCTGGTATCTAATTACGGGAGACATCTAATGCAGTGATCTTTCCATTTTAACCACAAAGATGACTAAGAAAGAAACAGACTATTGATCTCAATCAAACCCACTTCCTGGGGTAGTCCAAAAGAAAGACGTTGCAGAATGTGGCAAGGAAGTTAAAGATGCACAGCTTGTACATCTCGCGACCAAACTGATTCTCCTTGCACTGAAAACAATCAAGTAAAGAAACACAAAGGTTGAAAAAACTGGGTTAAAGAAAACACTTCAAACACTTTGCCTGAAATCACATATTAGCTCTGAATGACTATATCAAGGTCATAAAGTATTTTTGTGTCTCAGCATTTATGATGTCTCATTAATAACTCAGACTTGAAATCTTGCTTACTGGTGAATCTTTTGCTGTTATGAAGACGAAAAATAAGTAGATCCCCAGGGAAGCCAGTTTTAAGAAGATGCTCCTAAAAAAAGACACATTAATCAGTACGTGTATGGACTTATGTGTGCACAGTAAATGTTCATCTCCCTTCTCACCTTACCTCACAAGCGTAGCATTCACCTGTGAGGTGAAGGAGTAGTCTTCAAAAGACGAGATCTTACGGAAGATGTGAGGGAGGACTAGATTGACAAAGGTGATGGTGATGGGCGGTAGATACTGGATGAGCAGACTGAACCAGGATGATTTATATGTGTTCTAAGAGACACATACAGTATCAACAGTTTAGCAAAGACTTTAAAAATGTTCTTTAATACTTAAAAAAGAATATTTTGTATTTGAAATCTGAAAAACAACAAATAAGGAGAAAACAACTGAAAAAAGTATATATAACTAGAGTCAAATAAAACAAAAACAGGGATGGAGAACAAGGGAAGACAAGAAGAATAACACATAGACAAAAAGAAAGGAGACAAAGACACAGAGCAGACGCTAAGAAAATGTGAACAATAGAAACACAAGAGAGACTATCAGTTAAATCAAAACAGGGACCAAAACTCAACAAATACTTAACAAAACACCATTATATTTGGCATCAAACCATTTCTTGGCTCCGAGATGTTTGTGTGGCGAAGTAGATGAGGAAAAAAGCTCCACACAGCAGTGACAAAACGATCAGGTTGAGGATGAATCTGAGCAGGTAGAGAAGCACCTTCTGTCCAAGTGTCCTTTGGGCTGCCCTCAAGGAGAAACTTTGCTCCTCCAGAATGAGCTAAGGAGGAACAAAATCTATGATGGCATCGAATCCAATCCAGGTTACTACCCTAAGCGTGCACAGTGGACCATATAGTACATCTTTAAACTGTGCACAGTAATCCATCCATCCATCCATCCATCCATCCATCGCTTATAGTTAGTGCTGGCGCAGGTGACATTTGACTATGCTTTTGTTATGCTATGATAGTCTAAGTTTTTTTTATTTTTGTATACCTTTATATACCCCATTACATGTCATCAAATTTTTTGTCTACTTGTTCCTGTAGCTTGTGCTTGGTTGTATTTGGGGTGTGTCAACTTTTGCCTCATTCCCTTCATCCCTTTCAGATGGGTCTCTGTGCTAACTTTTGCCAGAGATTTTTCCTAAAAAGGGAGCTTTTTTGTGCTCATCAGAATCAGAATACTTTATTAATCCCAGGGGGGGAAATTGTCCTTTTTTATTTAGAATTAGGTTTTTATTCTTAATAGTATAAAGCAATACAATATAAAGCACCTTGAAATGACTATTGTTGTGCTGAGGCACTATATACAGAAATCTGACATGAAGTGAATTTAAGACTTTCTTACTACACAAGAACATTTTATTAAATTAAAAATTAACTTAGGATCCTGGCAAAAACTAAACATCATAAGCTGCCTCAGTCATAATTACTTGGTTAAATTTTGACTCGTATATGATATTCACCAGATTTTATGCATACTTATCCAAGATGGGATGCTATGGCTAGTAAATACTACAAATCTCACAACCACTAATTTTAAGTAGTGACATCTAGCTTAAATGAACTCTATTATGCTCCTCTGCAGCAAGTTCTACCTTCTAACTGATTCAACATTATGGTGATTTGGAGTTGTTATTACTGGTTCTGTTGAAATGTTTTATATGCGAGGATTTTCTAATATTTTGTCCAGATTGTGTATGAATATATGTGTTATGTTGCACAACTCCGCAAACATGACCAGTAATTTGATAAATTTACACATATTATGTGTTCAAGTATAGAGTGCCTGTCGGTTCACCTTGAGGTCATTTCTGATGAAGCTGTGTTTGAGAATTGCAGTATTAGGATCCTGGATGGTAAAGTCCCAGCCACAGAAGATCTTGTAGTTCACATTCATGCTGTATCGCTTCCCGAGCATCCAGGTGTGTTTGTAGCCAACCATTGTTCTATCACAGGTGAACATGTGTTAGTAAAACAACTAGTTAAACTGTCATGTTACACTGATGTAGATCACTAACCTGCGGACCACCATAATAAGACTGAGGAAGAGAATTATGAAGATTCCACTAATGTATAACAGAGGTGTGTTCAAACAGTCAAGCCAATTTAAAGAACCCGGTGTATAAAAACCATAGAAAACAGGAGAGCGGTCCAGATAGCCCTGTAGAGAAAAGACAAGAAAAGGTTGTAAAATTTTCATGCAGCCCTGTGAAAGACTAAGTACACTGTGGAAGTACTAGGTACTAGGTACTAAGTAGCAGTCAGATACTGCTAATGAAATGCACTTGATTCACTGATCATCAGTCACCGTTACCACCTCTGTAAAAGTAGAGGTTTTGTCAGTTTGCTGGTCTGGAGCATTCGGGTGTTTGTTAACACAATGCCACAATCTTCCCAAGAGTGGACATCTCAGCAAATTAACCCCAAAGTCAGGGTGTGCAGTGCTCAGTGAAGCTGCAAAAAACCCAAGAGCTACATCTCAGACTCTACAGGCCTCAGTTAGCTTCCTAAATGTTAAAGTAAATGAGCACATAATGCAAAATAGACTGTGCAGCATATTTGGAAGAGTTTCCAGGAGAAAACCTCTTTACTCTAAAAAGAAGATGGCAGCATGGCTTAGGTTTGCAAAGTTGCATTTGACCAAACCAAAATACTTCTAGAACAATGTCCTTTGGACAGATGAGATTAAATAGAGAAGTCTGGCCATAATGCACAGTGTCACATTTAGTAAAATCCAAACACAGCATACCAGGACAAACACCGCATACCAACTATCAAGCACGATTGTGGAGAGGTGATGATTTGGACTTATTTTGCAGCCACAGGACTTTGAAGTCACTGAGTCAACCATGAACTCCTCTGTATGCCAAAGTATTCTAGAGTCAGTGTGAGGCCATCTGTATGACAGTAAAAGCTTGATCGAAATTGTGTCTTTCAACGGGACAATGATCCCAAGAACACCAGGAACTCTACAACAGAATGGCTGAGAAAGAAAAGAATCAAGGTGTTGCAATGGCCCAGCCAAAGTCCAGACCTCAAACTGATGCTGTGGTAGGACTTTAAGAGAGCTGTGCATGATTGAATGCCCAAGAATCTCAAAGAACGAAAGCAATGGTGTGACGAAATATGGGCCAAAATTCCTCCTCAATAATGAGAGAGACTGACAGTTATACAGAAAATTACTACTTCATATTATTATACTACAGGTAGTTCTACAAGCTATTAAATCATGGGGTGCACACAGTTTCTTTTTACTGTCTTTTTCACATGACTGAATATACTAAATATAATAAATTAGAATAGAAAGGCTTACTGTTCCCAAGATGAAATCTAAAGGAGAGTCGGTTTTGTTATCTTTCAATTGTTCTGTAAAATCAGAGAATCAGAGAATAATTATTTTTGGAACTCAACATGCAGTTGTGGTAATTTATTTGAATCTGTTGTCACAGTTGACTCACCAGTTTTGTTCTTGCCATAAAATATTGTTGGCCCCAGAATGAAACCCCCAATAAGAGCACAGTGTAGCAGGTTCAAGTAAACCAGGTATCTGAGGAAAATGAAATAGGACTTCACGCCAACTCCAAACCTGCCTGGAACAAACCACAGAGGATTTTAGCTGTGTGTTAAAACTGAATTATGATACAATAGTTTAGTCAAAGTTACAGCACACTAGCTGAAAACAGGTGACTATACCAGGACACATTGAGCAAATTTACTACAAGCCTTTCTTACCTTCAATCCTGCGAAGAGTGTGCCGCCATGGCACCAGGCCAGACAGAGCCTCTTTCATATGCTGCCATACCCTCTTCCTGTTGATGTTCTGGCTCCTCCTCCAGGACTCCCAAAAACCAATATTGCTGATCTGCATCTTCCTCCTCTCCCTAAAAAATAGCATAAATATATCTAATCAATTCCTTTTTATTTTGACATGTCAAATCCAGACTTTAACCAAGATATTCAGTCAATAACAAGATTTGTATTTGCATCAGACACTTTATGGTTTAAACAAACCCCTCATTCTTGGTTTGGTTAAAGCATGGCTTCTGACAGCATTTGTCTGAGGGCTGTACAGCAAAAAATACACACATCAAATACTTTGAGGTTCAGAATTGTTACTCCAAGACATTTCTTTAAACCAGCTGTATTGTGTAATTAAGTTGTAGTCAGCTGTGATAACTGAAACAGAAGAGATGAAATTGAAGAGAAAAGCCCCTTAGGCTGCAACTGTATATCATACCCCAACATGAACTGTAGATTCATAAACTCTACAGTTCACTGTCATTGTCGTTGGGTGCATAAAATGTTATCGACAATCAATACTAGCCCACTGAACTCTGGCGCATAGTGCATGGAAGTCACCATCGCTCTGCAGAGTTCCAGGGAGGTGAAGCTTCATGATCTTCAGCTCCATACAATCCTTACATCACCAAGCACATTGTGCATCATTGGATGGCGTGGTGTATAGCATGCCACTACTGGACTCTGGAGCAGTGTAAACATGTTCTGTGGAGTGGAGAATCAGGCTTCTCTATCTGGCAGTCTAATGGACGAGTCTGGATTTGACGAATGCCAAGAGAATGTTACCCACCTGACTGCACTGTGGCAACTATAAAGTTTGGTAAAGAGAGATGGAGGTGTTTTTCTGGGACTGACATGGGCTTCTCAGTTCCAATGAAGGTAAATCTTGATACTTCAGCTTACCAAACCATTTTGGATAATTCTATGCTTCTTACTTTTGGGAAGGCCCTTTTCTGTTCAAGCATGACTGTGGCTCAGTGCACAAACCAAGGTCCATAAAGGCATGGTTTGATGAGTTTGGTGTGGAAAAACATGACTGGCCTGCACAGAACCCTGACTTCAACCCCATTCAACACCTTTTGGATGAATTAGAATGGAGATTGCGAGACAGGCCCTCATGTCCATTATCAGTAGCTGACCTCACAAATGCTCTTCTGAGAGAATAGGCAAAAATTTGCACTCCAAAATCTTGTAGAAAGCCTTCCCAGAAGAGTGGAAGTTATTATAGCTATAAAGAGGTACCAACTCCATATGAATGCCTATAGATTTAGAATTGGATTTCATAAAAGCTTCTGTGTGATGTGTTAGTGTCTCAATACTTTTGTCCATATGGCGTATTTGACAACACCCAATTAAGTAGAATTATAACTTTAATTTTAGTAAATGATCTAAAAACTTGTTTTGCTTCAGGACAAATCCAATAAAAATCAGTTTTGTTTTAGGGAGCAGGGCTGGCTGCACATCAGCTTGAAAATTCTGTCTATAGATTTTGATTTCTTGTGGCCCTAGCTGCGTGTCTTTTTCTAGGTCGACTCTGTGCCACTCCTTATGGGTGCCACTAAAATGTTCCCCACATGCCTGTCAGGTAATCATTTTACTGACTCATAAGCCATAGAGCTTGGAACGGTTGTTGAAAGGCATATAGACACGCCAGATTTTATACCGTTTTATTTTTTTAAATCAATAATTTTCCACTTCTGTACAACATTAACACCATGGACAATTTATCCTTGGGTGTCAAAATAAGATGTAGCTCAAAAAGAAGCAGATTTGTGAAGTGTCTAATAAGCTTGCCCACCTGGCACCTCTCTTCCCCTGCATACACATGGCCATGTTTTTGAGTGGCTGCATAGACTCCTTGTCTCTTGCTCCTTTGGATAAGTGGCCACTCCTGTCCCCAGGCTCTAGGCCACCCTGGTAGGTCTCTCCATGTCTGTTCTGCTCAGGTCGGGAAGCCTGTATGCTGGGCAACTGGTCAAATATCTCTGTCTGATAGTACTCACAGGAATCTGAGGACAGCGTGGAGTGTGTACTTTCATCTGTGGTGAACACAGAAAAGTAGATTACAGTTCAAGCTCATAGACAAGTTGCTTTACTTAGCTTAGTTCTTTCCATTGTTCTTACGTGTTTTGTCTATAAAATGTAAGAAAATGCTTTAAAACTGCCTAAAGAGACAGATTCGTAGTCAAGTTGCTTTATTTGTAACTGTAGACATATTTGGCTTTCAGTAAAAGATCCTAATGCATGCTACACAAAACAAACAAGTGCAAGACGACATACAACACAGTACACAAAGTTACAGTCATCACAAAAAAAAATCCCCCAAACCAAAAATAAAGTGAACAAGAACACATGGCTTCCGTATCATTTGTGCAACTTGGACATCTGAGGGAGGTTAAGTCTTCAGCCATTTTGTTTTGCCCACTCAGCAGTGCAAAACCCAAAACACAGTATTCATTTTACAATAGGATAAAATGGGAAAAACAGCTAAAAAATCTGTCATGGCCCTTGGGTTTTGTGTTCTAGCTCTAGTTGTATTTCAGAGTCTATTTTTTTGTATTATTTATTGTAATCCTCAGTTAGGATTTTTGAGCTTCTGATCTAGTTACATTTTCTTCAATCCTCTATTTGTGTTTTGCTATTTAGTAGTTCCCTCTGTTTCCTCAGTGTCTTTCTCCAGGGTTCATGTCCTTCTGTTAAGTTCAATTTCATGTCTGCATTCACTTATGATTGTTCTTCACTTCCTGTTTTATTTTGTTTACCATTTATGTCCCATGTCTTTTGTTTGGTTTTGCTTCCTCCCCTGCCTTGCTACTTCTTGATTATTACTACTTGTGTTCCTCTCCCTCTTGTTCCTTGTTTAGCAATTAGTCTGTGTATATTTAATCCAGGTGGGGACACAAGCCCCTCTCACTATGGAGCCAAACTACCAATGTGGATTAATCCGCTGCGGCAACCCCCTGGGAAGGACATAAGAAGGTAGCTATAGGTACATTTTTATATATATTCTTGTCATTCTTTTGTTCAAAGTTGTGTCATTTGTCGCCCTCTCTGGATGTGTTTACTTGAGTTAAGGTTTTATGTTTTAAGTTTCTAGTTTCTTTGCCTTTTGAGTTTTTTTATTTGTGGACTTTATTTCAAGAACATAAACAAATAAATTCAGCTTGCTTTTGTTTTATTCCTGTCTCATGTGTCCTGCATTTAGGTCCACCCTTCGTCTTCACTCCACACATCAGTCAGCTGTGACACTACGACATGACCATCGTGGACCCAGCAGATTCAGCCTGTTCATTTTTGGAATTTTTGGAGACGAGTGAGCTGCAGGAAATTATGGGGAAAACCGGGGGACACCCTTCTCTGACAGTGTCTAGGCTTAACAATATATTGGAGCACTGCAATTCTAAACCCTGGATTAAGTTACATTCTTTATTTGTTGGAGCTATGGCATGTGGCTTTTTCTCTAAAGAGGAAGGAACTGGCTGAAGTGTTTGGAGAGGATTTTCACAACACCGCCACCCGGCTCTGCACCTCAGCCCAGTGTTTTGTAGCAGCCCAGCTCAACTGTCTAGTCACTGCCACTACTGCCGCTGCTGCCACTGCCTAGTTCTTGAGATGATAAGCTGCCATTTCTGCAGCTAGTCAAGTAGCTTCTCCAAGACTAGAATCCCCTTCCCGAAGGAAACAGCGTTCATGTCACTGCTCCACTAAGTCTGAATAGTGCCAGATTCCGAGGGTCCAGTCTCCGTGCTGGCTGACCAAGAGCCCCCGGAGACGGTGTGTTCAGAGCCCAAGGGTTCAGTCCCCACACTGGCTGTCCAAGAGCTCCTGAAGACTGAAGCTAGGGCCAGAGCCTCCAGAGCTAGAGCCAGAACTTTCAGTGCTGGAGTCTTCAAACCAAAGTCAGAGTCTTTAGCATCAGATCTAGTAGATCTAGAGTTCAGATGGTCTTTTCCTATTTCTATGTTCTCTTAGTTAGGGTCCGAGTTTTGTGTGTTTGGGCACTTAACTCCCTCCAAGTCTGACTTGCATATTTTAAGGCTAGCTTCCTCCAGGTCCAACTTTTATCTTTTTGGGTAGTTGGCTCATCATGAGTCTAGGTTTCCACGTCAGACTTCCCTGTTTGTGGGCAGCTAATTTTTTCTGAGTCTGAGTTTGCCTGTTTATAGGCAACTAGCTCACTATCAGAGTTCCTTATATGTAGGCAACCAGCTCCCTCTGTGCATCCTCTGAGTATCCTGAGACTGAGTCTCTTGAGTTCGGTCAGCTAGCTACCCCTGTATCTGAGCTTCCCAAGTCAGAGCAGCTAGCTACCCTTGCATCTAAATCACCCAAGTCTGAGTTTCTTGAGTCTGGTGAGTTAGCTTCTCCATTGATGAGTTTCCCTAGTCTGGTGAGCTATTTTCCACACTGTACCTCCTGAGCTAGAGCAGCTAGTTGTCACTGTCTGTGTCCCTGGCGCCTGTGCCACCTGACTGTAGCTGAGCCACTCTGGCGTCCTAGCTACATGTGAGGCTCCAGCTCCATCAACGACTGACTCTGCCTCTGAGACAGCTATTTCATCGTTGGCCACCCAAAAGGAGGCTTCTACTCTTTTGCCACCTGCCTTCACATCAGCCACCAAGAGGCTTCTGCTTCTTTGCTGCTGGCCTCCACTTTTGCCGCCAGAGAGGGGGTCCCTGATGTTTCGTCACCAGCAACCCTAAAGGTTGTCCCTGGTCCTTTGTTGCCTCCATTGTGAGTGGTACTGCTTCAGCCGCCAACCTCTTCAGCCCCCTGAATGGCCAGTATTGGGCCTGCAACTGTCCTTAGGTGTACTGCCTGGATGCTGGAACACTCTTGAGCTCCTAGTTTTTGTTTGGACTCGGAATTGCATATTTCAGTTAGACAATGCTAAACTGCATACTGCAGCTATTGCAATAGCATGACTTTGTAGTAGAAGAGTCTGGCTGCTGGACTGGCCTGCCTGCAGTCCACACCCTTCACCAACTGAAAACATTTTGAAATTCACAAAATGCAAAATACAGCAAAGACGACCCAGGACTCTTGAGAATTTAGAATCCTATATGAGAACATTCCTCTCTCAAAGGTCCAGCAGTTGGTCTCCTTAGTTCCCAGACATTTACGGGCTGTTGTTAAAAGAAGAGGGGATGCTATACAGTAGTAAACATGGCCCTATCCTAATTTGCACTGACATTGCATTGAAAAAGCACAGTATCTTCTCTCACACACACAAATGATGAGCACACAGGCATATTTGTTTTCTGTTACCTGACATGAGCCTCATGAAGCTGACAGTTTTGTGCTCGTCCATTTTCCCTTGAACTTCTTCTTAAAGCAAAAATGTAAAATAAAGTTTCCGAACTTCTTGCTTCATATACAACACATTTAATCAAATGTCTCCATCCAAGCTGCAACTTAAAGTTCGGTAAAGTAAGAAGTTACTTCCGCAAACTGCATCAAAATATCCTGCTTTAAACCTCATACTATCATGCTGAAGTGAGACGTCTGAACGGCTGATCTGGAGTTAGTTTTGTTCCTCAAGTCTTGTGTGAATGGTTCACTTTCTGGCAGGTAAAACAGATGTAAGATCTGTTCACAGTGAGGCTAAATGTGACAACTCACAGGAAATCACATGACAGGATGCAAACTCAGGCCTTGAACTGGTGACAACATAAGAAATGCACACAAATAATATGTACTCACTGGACTGACAAGCAACAGCACTTGGAAATTTTAAGGTTGTAATTAGATGAGTGTGGTAGAGATTTTAGATTAAGATAGGAAAGAGACACTGCTCAGCTTTTCTGGTGGTGTTTGATCTGCTTATATTTTGAATTTTATCATATTTTCTAGTGCTTATGCACATTCTAATGATTTCTAATGCAGTTTGATCTGTTTTTGGAAGATTCTGTGCTTGAAATCCTCAGTAAAATTCATCTTCCTTTTTCAGTGAATTCTATACTGATTGTGAAACAATTCTCAGAGTAGCTGATCAATTTGCACACAGGCATTTGAATGCCATAGCTAAATGGTTCTTTACACCCACTCACCAAACCACTAAGACATCTAAGACTTCCAGTCAATGCCATTTACAAAGAAGCGTGAGCGTCATTGTTTCCTTACTATTAGTTTCAATTTTACTGAGGTCGTAACAGTTGGAGTTAATTTTCATTTACATAGAAACACTTTTCAGTTTTATATAATGATATTATAGTATTATAACAGACCCAAGACTCATTTAAAAATAAATTCTAACTCCTAATAAGAAACCCCACTGGGTACACCCTGATAAGGTTGGTAGTCTACGTAGGACTGCCACATGACATGCTAAAATGTATCAGTGCTAGGCTGTATTTAGACAGTGCAAAACTTAGAAAAAGCACCCCATATATATGTACTGAAATACTAATATGCCCACCTCTGCTTTACTTATTTTCTTCTGACACTAACCATCCAGAACATTCAATTAGAAGTCTAATCAAGTATAAAACATGTCAGTTCGCAAGTGAAATGTGTGGGTTAAACAACAGATGAATTAAAGATAAGTATGGACTTTTTTTTTAAAAGGAAAACCAGAAGCACAAACATTAACAATGTCCTATAAAATTATGACAGAGAGGTAGTATGCACAATTCAATGAAACTGAATCACCTAATTGAAATTCAGCCAGTTCACAGTTCAGTGTATTTCATATATAGACTTGTCTTTAGTGAAAATCAGCAAAGTCAGACCTTCAATCTTTATTATAGTCTCAATGGTTTAGAAGTAAAACAGACAAAAAAACAACATGTAACCAGTATACAGAAGGTATTCATTCATCAAAATGCAATACAATATCACTAAACACTGACGATTTGTTTTCTTATCAGAAAGGAGTAGAAAGAAGTGCACACTTAATTTAATCCCACCCCTTCTCCATGTCATTCGTTATTTATCCAGCTTCCTTGCTGCCATGACTCTCAATAACAATAGAGCGTTTATAAGGGTTGCATTTCTAATTACAAATAATTTATACTACAAAATTATATGGTTTTTACAATCCATAATTTCACATCCACACAAAGACACATACTTACAATTCAAAACGGTTAATTGCAAAATATGTATAAATTACAGCTATCAAAATTAACGCGCTAACCCAGATTAATCAAGTTGCATGATTAATTATATGTATATAATATAGTATATATATATAGTATAGTATATATATAGTATAAAAAATTTAACGCAATTAATGCATGCTCAGCACACAATGACTCAACATCCCACAATTCCACTCTCTGGCGGGGATTGGTGCTCCAATGCTATCTGGCGGCAGAACCAGCTCAGTCAAAATGGATCACATTGGCTCCTTGGGAAGTTTAATTGCAAAAAAAAAAAGAAAACCCCAAGACGGAACATTCGACTGACAAAATAATTTGCACACTCTACAGGAAGAACTTTTCGTTTCACCAAAACACTTCCAGCTTAAAGTGTCACATCAACACAAAACATAGTCAGGGATTCCCTTGCAATTATTTTGGGGACTGTGACACCCAGCTTGCTCGAAACCACTCTCATGGAACACTGGGGCCCCAGTAAGTCTGCCTCTGACAAATTGTATGTTTTTTGTTTATTTTGCAGGCTTGACACCATAGCTGTTTCTTAGTTTAAATAAAAATACATGTTTAAAGTATATATCTGTCAGGTTTCTCCTGTGTGTGGTCTGAGTGCAGATCCAACGTAGGACTCAAACTGACCAGGCAAGGAGAGTAAACTGAAAATGGCTTTATTTAGTCAAAACTCACAAGAGATGCAAAATCCAAGAAAAACTCCAACCATGAAACAGGGAACAACATTGACAAGACACAATGAAGAGAGACAGAGTACAAATAGACACAGACTAACGAGCAAACAAGAACCATGAGGGAGAGGACCACAGGTGACAACAATCAAGGGCAGGAAGCAAAATTAATTACAACGCACAAGACCAGACAGATTACAAAGTAAAACAGGAAGCACAAAACATAACTGAGGACATGGCACAAGAACAAACTTGACGAAAGACAGGAACACAGTAGGAAAACATGGAACTAAATAACTAACATAGGAGGGCATAACGAGCACAACTAAGAACAGGAATGCAATTACAGAATAAAATAAGAAAGGGCACAACTAGAGGAAGAAATAAACAAACGAAGCAATCACAGATAATAACAACTGAGAATAAAGCCTTGAAAAACTAAGAAACTCAAAAAGCATAAAAGAACTCCAAAACACAAACAAACAAACAACTGTATTAATCCCCAACTGGGGAAATTTGAAATTACCGACACTCCTTACAGATTGAAGTGCACAAACACACACACACACACACACACACACACACACACACACACACACACACACACACAAAACCAAACTACAAAAACACAAGACCATGACAATATATTTTTCCTATCATGCTTCTTTGTCCTCCCACAAAATGAAACAATGAATAGGTATTATTTGTGATGAATCTAAATTAATCCCCAGCAGCTCTGTGATTAAGCTGGTTAAAAATTGTAATCTTCTGACAGCCCTAGTATAAATATGAAGAGACCCTTTTTGACTCTGTGGTGGCATCAGCCATCTTTTGTGGTGTGGTCTCTGTTGAGGCAGCAGCGTCTCAGCTGCTGACAAGAAGAGCATTGATTAAGATTGACTGAGAATGCCAGCTCTGTACTGAGGTGCCTCCTCAATCCAGTGCAGGTGGTGGGACAGAGGAGAATGTTAGCTAAGATGATATCTCCGATGGAAAACACCTCCCACCCATGCATGACACAGTGGCATCCCTGGGCAGCTCCATCAGTGACAGGCTACTTCAGTGTCTGAAGGAGAGCGATAAAGATACAGTACATCAGGTCCTTCCTGCTGCTATATAACCAGCACTGCTCTGATTAGACCTCACATGCTTTTTATAAACCTATATCATGTGACTGTAAGAAAACCAGTGCACTTTCTTTCTTTCTGTAAATAACAACTATTATGTAAGTGTAACTAATATAAGCTATGTACAGTGCATACCAAATTTATTAGAGCACCTGACATAAAAACAAGAAAGAGCATCATGAAGTGCTTTAATGGAGACTCTTTCCCTTTCATTTTGCCGTTTTGAACAGAAATGAGGAACTTCAAACTGAATTCACCTTTTTATACCAAAATTTATACAAGGCTTCTCTGAGAAATCAGAAATTAATCAAGCGTAACATTCAAACACTAATTTTTCTGTCCAGGAATGCAAGTAAATAACTATAATTTGGCATCTTAGTCAAGAAATAATAACATGCTTTACTATTTTTCTTATTTAAACACTAAATTTGAAAATTAACGGACCACAATAATATTTATATTTTAGCATTAAAAATATCATTTCTGTTAAAGAGCTTCTACATACTGTTACAGAATCATAAAAATTAGTGTGGTGATTACCAGTGCTGTTAATTTGGAGCAGCTGTGGTATTACTCTTTAATTTGGGTGGTGGTTGTTAGAACTAAGTTCTTTGTCTGGAAGATCAGGCCAAAATACTTACCCATAATTGCTACAAAAGACAAACTACTTCTTACATTTTCAGAAGGTTTACTGGACATTCAACTTTACTCATTGGTCAGATGAGGATCCACTCTGTTTGGTGAAAGAGACCTCCCAGAAATGGATGCCGAAATCATTGCGTACAGACATTTTATTATTTCACACAGATTTACATGCTGGTGCTGATTGGTCTAAACCTGAGGAGAAGTTATGGTTTAAACTTAAAACTCCCTTTTTAATTGGAGGAGAAGCTGGTCCTGGTCTCTGGGTTAGATTGCTTGTTGTTCCGATCCAATCATCAATGACGACACCCTGTTCGAAAAATTCTTTCTTTGTTCTGAATTTGCTCTAAGCCCACCTCTCTGAGTACTTGTCCAAAATGGGTCTACCTCTCACACACACAGTAAGCCCCCACATCTCTACCACAATGGAATGTGACTGTGTGTGTGAAAGTGTTGTAAAACCAACAAATGAGAAACTTCTCTGTGTTAATGCTTGTGACACAGAACTAAGAATCCTGTAACCTTCATGTAAAGGAATATATGTATATATACATATATACACACACACACACATATATGTCCATTCACATTTATATATACATATGCAAGCCATACTCCACTATGGCCAAGCGTGTCCAAACTTTCACATTATAGTCAAATAAATCCTAACATGGTCTAATTAATGTAAGGACAGTACATGTTAGTATTTGGACATAACCATACAGTCTGTTATTATTACTTATTAATCTTTTATTATTTATGTTTTGGGGTAACTGGACTGGTACTTATATGGCATTTTTCTTTAACTGAGCACTCAAAGCACTTTTCACTACAAACCCCACTGACCCATTCATACATTTAAGCAAATTTGACCATCACACACATTCACCCTCCAGTGGATGGATCAGGAGCAACTGGGGTTCAGCGTCTTGTCCAGGGACACTTTACTGTAGCACATGGACTGCAGCAGCTGGGGCTCGAACCAATATGACCCGCTCTACCGCCTGACCCACAGTCACTATAGTGTGACTTCTCTTTTTATACTGCTGTGCTGCTGTCACTTGAAATGTCACCACTGGGGTACTATTAAAGGAATCCCCAAATGCCTTCTATGCAATTTACACCCTGTATTTATTTCTGAAGTTATATTATCATTTCCCGTGCACCCTCCGCTCTCTTGCTCTTCTCTATTGAAAAAAGAAATCCTGAAGTCTTCTTCTTCTTCTTCTTCTTCTTCTTGTAAATTTTACTGGCGGTTGGCAAACAGCAAAATAGTGCATTACCGCCACCAACTAGTATCCCGTCCACCCGTCTTGCTTTGTTTCGCTGTGTTTGAACAATACCGGCATACTGATGCCAGGCCTGCATGGGACTGAACCAAGAGCGCCATCTCTGCGGGGGTTATATTTACATTACCTCGTTATCGGTTGCGGTCTCGCAAATGAGTACGCGAAGGTCATTTAGGAAACTTGTCACATATTATCACATTAACTCAGTTTTTTGATGTGATTGAATTAAATGAACGGCCCGCTTTGCTAATTCGCGCTAAAAACAAATAGAAACTCAACAACACTTAATGGTATCTCCCCGATTTGCTTTTGCGGATTATGACTGACACACAGCACACAATCGCTTTGTCAAGTTTTCCAGCGGACGATTGGGCAAACTTTTTCGACTCTTTAGGAGGTGAGCCGCCGTTTCCCTTTATTTAACTCACACCTGCTTATAATATTAGGTCAACTCCGAGGTGAAGCTTCTTCAGACTTATTGACAGGTTGACCCGCAGCCTTCCGTTAAAGTTTAAGCTAACCGATATCAAAGAGAGAAGTCGGCGTTTAAAGGGTACGAACTGTGTGACTGCGCTCGTGTTGACATGAGAGTTCGGTCAGTAGTCTGTAGAAGCGATTACATAGTCGGTGGATGAGCGTTTCTTATTTATTGTGCAATGACAAATGCAGCCTTTTGTGTTTGCTCAAATGGCAGAAACATTCAGATTAGAAGGTAATGTTTTTTTCCACAGCTGTGTTGTAGTTTCCAGTTTCTGAGATGCAGCCAGGAGTAAGCCTATAATTTGGTGTTCTCTGTTCTGAATTAGTGAGGAGAGACTATTATGAGCCTGAATAACTGTGTCTGTGTGTGTGTGTGTGTGTGTGTGTGTGCGCGCGCGCGCGCGACTGGCTAATTAGAGATCTGTTGATTGCTTTCACATTTTCTCTGTCTGTTTTAATCTCCTCACACCTTTTGGCCGATTTCCAACCACTGTTTCCTCCACACTTAACACAGAGTTGCTGCCAGGCACATCTACCCCCTTTTTCTATATGCCATTCCCGTTGCGAGGCAAACTTTGAGGCCCGACTTCAAGATTTACAGTACTGTAATAAAAGTCTTTCTTTTGCTGCTGTGTTTACTGCAGCTTTGTGCTGCCTTTGTTCGATTTCCTTAGCACTCACTTTGTAGTTGTTGAAAGCTGTCTGGGTAGTGAGAGTCCTTTTACATCGTTTCACATCCCCGCCCTTGTTTTTACCCTTATGCTGATAACTTCCTGTTGGAAAATTTCTGCCCATTCATCTGGTATCAGGCAGTGTTTTTTTTTTGAGGAGTATGGAGTCTTTTGAAAGCTCCGATGGGATTTGTCCGGATGGTCATACTATTTATTTCATTTTATTATTACACACGGCTCCCCAATTAACCCATCTTGAAATTAAACTGGGAGTGTTCTAACTGAGATTAAATGATCATTGTGGAGCTCTAGTTTTGTCTTTGTCCCCCCCAGCTTTGATCACACCAAAAAGCCCAAATTCACTCCCTGCCAGGCTGTAGCAGGTTAAGTCTACTTTACTTTTCCTGCACTCATACTTATGTTTTTCTCAGTTTAATTAAAATTACATTTCAACATCTAATGTAAGCAGCCCTACATTAAACCAACCTATGTTCTGTAATCTCCTTTATTGTTATCCAGCATTATTTAATTTGGCTGTCGTTCAGTTAAGCTTTGAACCCCCATGAAGCTGTTATGGAATGTTCGTCCCACTCTCACAATATCCTGCCCGGGTGTTACAGTCCCGCAGGACTGCACTGACATTAGTTTCACTTAGACATTAAAACAGGACAAACAGTAAGGCAGTATATAGAGAATGACTCAAGTTGTGCAGTGTTGCATGAAACTGCTTTGTTTGTTTCTTTGCTCTGCAGAAGTGAAAAACTGACCAAATTATAGTTGTATATAAGCAATAAAACTAAACCTATGGAAGGAACTGGATACAGTAACATGATCCTGGAAATGTTTGGTAATGGGAAAGTATGTTTGAGAGTGAGGGACAAAGAGTGCATATGTGCAGTACATTGAGCAAACTCAGAAAAAAAGGCTACGGCCAGCTTTGGTAAATGGACATTTTTGGGCCATGCAGTCATTTAGTCAGAGTTTTGGCTGATATTTGGAGCAGCACCCTGCTTTGTGCATGCTGCTCAGATTGTAGTCAAAATCAAAGAGCCCTCCACACCTGACTAAAGGTCCAGGTGTTTTTTTTTTTTTTTTTTTTTTTTTTTTTTTTTTTTAAAAAAAAAAAAGAAGACTCTTTTCGGAGGAATGAAAGAAAAACGGAGTGTTTCCCGAAAGAAGTAAGTGTCTGTTTCCTC
>VUQH01091287.1:3913-37808 GCA_015106775.1 Etroplus canarensis
GTGCCCCAGAAAAAAAAAAAAAAAAAAAAAAAAAAAAATGGGTACCAGTAAAATACTGGGAGGGTAACCTGCGATGGACTGGCATCCCATCCATGAGGAGTCTAACTCCTAAGTTGCTTCACGCTACAGAAACTGGGGATAAACTCTGGCCCGATGAACCTTGCAGGCTTGAGTGTAAGCACCCAGTGGACTTGTTTTTTTACACATTACATCTTCAATCATTTTTTGATATGATTTCTAAATTGGTTTTTGAAAATGAGTTTGAAAATCACCTTTTGAATTCTGTGTTCTGAATTTTTTTAAGGTTTTATTGATTATTTAATGGGTTTATTTGTAAATATTTTTTCATTTACAGTATTTGTTATTGGTTTAATAGTTCACTTCGATCTTCTTCTCTTTTTAATTCTTCGATTTATTGTTGAATAAATGCTTAATTCCTTAAATGCTTCATTTCGATTTCCGCGACACTCCTGGTCCTCCATAGATTCTTTCCTGATGATCAGTAGAGTTAAACAACGACGCTCTCTTACCAAAGCCGCGCTGTGATAGCGTCAGCAAGGGGCGCTGTTCACCGTGAGTGCTGATCGCCGGCGGATGGTGGCTGGTGTCTGTTCTTTTCATGGCCGGGCGGCTCTCAGGAGTTTCTCCGTCTTGCAGGAGCTCGAGAGGCAGTATTCCCCAAGCAGGTGGTCTCACAGGATGTCGGCGGACGACGCGATCAAGGCCCACGTGAAGGCTTTAAAGGAAGGTGGGTTTGTTTTGAAGCTGGAGGCGCAACAGAAACCCGGCTGTGGCGAATAGGCAGGGCAGCAGCAACACAGGTTTCCTTACACAGGTTGGAAAATCCGCGTCGAGTGTTTACGCCCCGGTTTGAGGCTTTGACACCTATTCTGACAGAGAGGCTACCTTTTATTATTTACACTATGTTCATAAAGACACACAGGCCATTGTGCTTAGACTTTTAGTCTAGTAATCTTCCAGATTAGACCCTCTTACACCTAATTCTACGTGTCAAGGCGAATGAATAGACTTATATTTATGAATGGGCAATGTGGATAGGTCCCTCTATCAAATATATAATTTAGAGAGATACAGCACTGCGCAAAAGTCTTGGAGCTACCTCTTATTTCTTTATGTTTTGCTTCAAAGGAGCCAGACTTAATTTTACATTTTTGAAAGTGGTCTTTGGCAAAAAATCTCAAGGTGTTCTTAATGTCGTTCAAAGCTTTTCTTTGGATGTTGGCTGTTTTTTTTTTAAACTCATTTTCAGTCCTGTGCAGTGTGGCCTTAAAAAAACTGAGGAAACTGGAGAAGTGGAGGACCAAAGTAGTGGCTGGCCTAAAATCTATCTACAGCAGATGAACAGTGTCTGAAAGTCATGTCTGTAAGAAGTAGAAAAAAAATCCAGTAAAGACCTGACAGGACCTGAGAGATTGTTGATCCATCTACTGTTCACTGAAGCCTCATCAGAAATGGTCTCAGTGAAAGTGTGGCTGTCAATAAGCCATTCTTACAGAAGGTATTTGGTGAGGGAAAGCTTGAAGTCTGCCAAAATACATAAGAACTTGACTGAAAACCAGTGGCAAGACCCCATTTTGGACTCCTGGAGGAGGATTGGAGGCTGGAGAAACACCCCCCCTCCCAATTGAAATTTCCCTATATAGGGATCATTAAAGTACGTCTTCTTCTTCTTATGGAGTGATGAATTCAGACCTAAAAGTTTAGGATTGTCTTGACAGAGAATGGAACAAAAGGCAGCCAAGATCCTTCAAGAAGCCAGGAGACCTATTCCTGAAGACGACTTAAAGAAATGACAAGAAAGTCTGCTGAAGAGAGCTCAGACTGTGTTGAAGAATAAAGGTGGTCGTTACCAAATGCTGACTTTCAAGCTCATTAGTTGTACAAACTCTGTTTTTGCCATATGTATTGTATTTCAATTTAAGTTTGCACATTTCAGTAAATCTTTGCATCTTTATTTCCTCTTTTTCCTAGTAAAATATAAAAATGAGGAGTGGCTCGAGACTTTTGCACATTACTGTATAAGTAGGTTTTAGGATATTTTTAGGTTTTTAAGTCTTCGAGCATCAACAGAAAATAGATGGCAGAAATTAAAATGCTAGTTGGGTAGAAAGGACAAGAAACTTTAATAATTAAAACAACTATATGGATAAGCAATGATTTCATTGCCTAACAGTTTAAGAAAATTAATCTCAGAAACCTTTCAGAGCTGCAGAGATGTGATGTGAGACGTATGTGAGGGTGGTGCAGGACATGTAAGAGGACAGGGAGCTTCTTATTATTATTGTGCCCACACACATGCTAGATGTTGTGTTTCAGCCAAAACTGAACACAATCTTGGGCACTTTGGTTGAAAGTAGCAAGGTGTTTTGCTTCACAGTTCTGCAGTCACATCTCCACTGTTCAGGTATCGCCATTTCTTAAGTGTCACTTTACAGCGACCGGCCCCAGATCTTAGTCTGTTGAAGCATTTCCATTCAGCCCAGCTTGAGTCAACACCTGGTGGGTGTGGGCTATGATGTCTGGAAGGCGAGTGAGAGTAGGAAGCAGGTGGAAGAGAGCCTGGAGAGGTGGAGGTATGCACTGGAGAGAAGAGGAATGAAAATCAACAGAAGCAAGACAAAATATATGTATGCGTGAATGAGAGGGAGGCAGGTGGAATGGTGAGAATGTAAAAAGTCGAGATTGTAGGTGGACGAGTTGAAATACCTGGGGTCAGCTAACCAAAGCAATAGACGGTGCACAGAAGGTGAAGAAGAGGGTGCAGGCAGGATGGAGACAAGTGTCAGGGGTGCTTTGTGATTGCAGGATAGCAGCAATATTAAAAGGGAAGGTTTAGAAGATGGCAAATCAGCTCTGCTGTGATGTATGGTTTGGAGACGGTAGCACTGGCAAAAAGACAAGAGGTCAAGCTGGAGGTGAGAAAATTGAAGCTACTGAGATTTTCACTGGAAGTGACCTGAATGGATAGGATCAGTAATGAGTAAATTAAAGGGTCAAATATGCATTTGGTCTCTCTATTCATATTATCAGAATGTTAATCTTTGATACTGTGTGCTGTTCAGGTACAGAGCGAGCACGTGGTCTGGCTCAAACCTTACTCAATGTGCCATATGGGGAGGGAGATGGAGAGAAGTTGGATGTCTACATACCCAGCACCAACTCTTTGGGTACGGGCATGCATAGTTACTCCACACACTCTTAATCCTTTTGCTATACCGAAGCTGATATAACATTTACAGGCCTCATCTTCTCTCTTTCAGATGTCAACCTTGTTATTTACATACATGGAGGCTACTGGCAGTTTTTAAGGTTTGTGGTCTAGCTGGAATCTGCTCTGCAGCTTGATGCAAATTGGATTTCTTGTGTCCAGTCATTGGTGTTTTGTGCTCACGCAGCAAAGAAGAGTCTGGATTCATGGCTGTCCCACTCATGGATAAAGGTGTAGTGGTGGTGGCAGTCGGCTACGACATCGCCCCCAAAGGTAAAATCTTTCCATTTTGGCAGCCTTGTTTCAGTTCTCTCAGGTGAAAGGATGATGATTTAATAATGTGGCCTTCCTTTTCAGGCAACATGGACCTGATGGTATCACAAGTTCGCAGAAGTGTTGTGTCTGTCCTTCAGCAGTATTCTCACATCAGGTAACACTGCTTGTGTCTTCCCCTGTTATTATCACTCTGTGTGATTAAGTTCCTCTTAAGGCCTAACAATATAATGAAATTCTGCTGTGGCGTAAAATGTCACAACCTCCATTATAAATCCACTGTATTTCTGTCGGTTGTCTCACTCAGTGGTCTGTACCTGTGTGGTCACTCTGCTGGGGCACACCTGGCTGCAATGGTCCTTTCAACTGACTGGTCACAGTACAGCATCACTCCTCAGATCAAAGGTGAGGTCTGTCACTTGAAACAGGAGAAGCAATGCTTTAACAGATAGTGTTTGGCCTTATTATACATTTAAAAACACACTGAAGAAGAGGCAAAGATGCTCAGAAATACAAGGTGATAACATGATATGATAAATGTGGCATAGCTGAGACTCTGTCATTCAATCTCTAATTGTCTTGTAGGGGCTTTTCTTGTGAGTGGCATATATGACCTCCTGCCCATCTTGTCCACCTACGTCAATGAGCCTTTGAAGATGACAGAGTAGGTATCCCACTACATAACATTTAATTGCACCTTTAGCATAACTAAATGCTCCAGATGTTTGTTAAACACTTTTTACAGTAATCTGAAATTAGAAAATGCAGATATGGACACAGAACCTGTGCATGTTATCAGTAATTATACTGAAAGATGGGTTTCAAAGAATGAATGAATGAAAATAGCATGGTACATTCTCAGCTGAACGTCTGTAGGAGGACTCTAGCAGTTTCTTAGCCAAGTTATTCTTTTTAAAGGTAGAGTCCCCGATGAGCTTTCTTGGCATCTGCTTTAGTGTTGTCCAAGAGAGGTTGTTTGTCATTTTGTATTCCCAAGAACACGTGGCAAGATCCTCTCCACACTTTCCCAATTGATGTGGGGAAGCTCTAGATCTGATTTAAAGAGGCAGATGGAATACTGACTCCCTTTAATTTTATGTTTGTGTGAGTGGCACCCAATCTGGTCTTCTGCTGCTGTAGCCCATCTGCATCAAGGTTCAAAGTGTTGTGGATTCAGAGATGCTCTTCTGCATATCTTGGCTCTAATGAATAGTTATTTGAGTTATTGTCCATTGGTCAATCTATCCAAGTCTTGGTCGTGGGGACATCTCTGATTAGACTGGTGCCCCCACGATCCAGACCTGGATTTACCTCTGCGGTGAATCTACATAGAACCCGTAACATCCTGGCCAGCATATATGCTTCTGTGAGTTGTGCCTGCGTTGCCATGCAGTTTGCTGCCAAGACATTAGTTGGTGGTGGGATGCCTATACTGCTGTTGACTTTCTATTCTATTGCTTCTATTACTTCCTATCTATACATCCTGTGTCTAGTTCAGACAGTGGTGACTACAACAATAGAAATGCTCCTCCAAATGGAGCTGACAAATACTGAACAACAGACACGTAATTAAAGAACTGCTTCAGAGAAAAGCGAGAACTCAATTTAAAAAATGTAGTGAAGAGGTAACTGGGAAAAGACAATACCAAATTGGCCAGTCAAAGTTGTTGCAGTCTGCATTGATGCAACGTGTAGTTACATTTCTGGAGCGATACACGTGAGGTGATGGCATGGGTTATGAGTTTTGCATAGGTTGACAAACTATTATAAATGAAGAAACTTATTTCTTCCACTTGTATCCGCAATGGCAATCTTTTTCTCACTACCCAGAGCTTGTAACCACAGGTGAGGATAGAAATGTAGATCGACTGGTATTTTGAAAATACTCAATTATTGTTTCCTTCCCATCAGGTAGAAGCAGTCTGGCCATTCTCCTTTGGCCTCTGGCATCAACAAGGCATTTTCACCCAGAGAACTGCCACACTGGAAACGTTCTCTTTTTCAGACCGTTCTCTGTAAAGTGTTGGTTGTGTGGTGAAAATCCCAATAGTTCAACAGTTTCTGAACTACTCAGACCAGCTTATCTAGCACCAACAATCATGCCAGTTGACTGATTACTTTGTGTTAACAAGCAGTTGAACACGTGTACCTAATTAAATGGCCAGCAGTGTATACAAAGTAAATTAAAATTTTATCAAAAAGGGAAAGTGATGGGGTTATTGTTTAACCTCTCAGCCATGTACTTCAAAAACTAAATAGCAACTTACCATGAAGGTACAGCTTGACTCCACATCATCACCTGCTCAGCTGTGCTATAGACAGCGTTGAGGGTATTTAAGCAATGGAACTGGATTATTACCCTAGATATCTTCTTATGCTTTATGTTGGTCCATATCAGTTAACATATATATTGATATCAATACATCTGCAGCAGTATTGATAAATAATATCAGCTAATCATTATGCTGATCTGGCTCTACAACGCTGTTTAATAGTCATGGTGTTGCATAAAGATTTTTGCGGCCTCTGCAGAAACTGTGCAAATGTTTATAGATTTCCTCTCATGATGTCTGATGCGTCAACCTTAACTGAGATGAGTCCCTGGATCAATAAGAATACCTGGATTAGTTTGTTTGAATATCTGGATTTTCTAGAGATCATTTAGACAGTGTCTCCCAGTTCTTCTTATTTGAATTTTATGTTATGTTTTATGTAATGATAAATAATCCTTACAAAATTCCTGGACCCAGAGCTGGATCAACTTTAAAAGTTAATCATTTCTAAGTTGGGCCAAATTCCATTTTTGATCAATTTTTCATGTGAATACATCCATAACTTTTTGAAAAATCCTGCAAACAAACAAGCAAACCAAACCAAACCAATCCCTTAACCTTCCAGGCAGAGGTTAAAAACCAGAAGGGGCTGTAAAGTCAGAAAGAAGTCAAGCTACCATCTGTAGCCTGTTCCTGTTCTTCTGGAGACTACAAAAGTTGCATCTAACACACTTGACTTTTCAAGTGAACTAAATAATTAATAAAAATTGGGTAATAAAAATGAGTCTCTATGTCTTCCATTAAACTGTTTGTCATGAGTCCCACGGTGTTCAAGGAGAGCGGCTAAACTGGCAGAGTGCTCCAGGAAGGTTGGGGGTATAATCCCATTATTAGCAGATGAAGCTGGTTTACACAGCAATCAGACTTTCACAACTAAAAACATTATGCAATTTCCCTCCTTAAATAATTTCTCAAGCTTGGTAGCTGGAGTTGCTTGATTGTGTACATTTGCCTTCCTTCTTAATGTATAAATCCATTGTCTAATCTGTTATTTTGTAATATCTGTAATTTCTCAACTAAAATTGGTTCCAAGTGAGGTTTAGGAATCCTGCCTTTAAATGATAATGATTGTGATTTGGGGAGAATTGTTTGAGTGTTTTGATGCTTATTACTGAGAAACTGCGCATGTAAATGTCCTTGTGTGCATCCCTCACTGTCCTCTGTTGGCCTGTCGTGCCAGTCAGTGCCTCACTCCTCTGTCTCCTGGGTGTCTGCTGTTGCCAGGGAGGTGGCGGTGAGGAACAGCCCCAGCAAGCTGGTCCCTCAGCTTAAGCTCTCCTCCTCCAGCTGTCAGATTGTTGTGGCTGTCGCTGAGAACGACTCACCGGAGTTTCGCAAGCAGTCTGAAGAATATTACAAAGTTAGTACTCGTGACTGAGAAGAGATGCTGTATTTATCAGTGTATAAAAAGCATTTAAGATTAATAATTTGTTTATAAAATGTCTCCAAAGGTTTGCTGGTTTGTTGTGCCAATATGCTGTCCAAATGTATTTATTTCCTCTGCTCATTTTATCGTTACCTCTCTGTGTTGCGGCTTTTAAGACTCTGGAGGCATCAGGACTGAATGTGACCATGGAAGATGTGGCGAATACAGACCACTTCAGTATCATTGAGCAGCTTGTAGAAGGAGAGTATCACCTAACAAAGGTACATATGCACACAAAGTAGTATTATAATATAATTATCAGTGTCAGTAATTTTTTTTTCCTTAAATGCCCTCCCTTTGTTTCAAAACTTTATGACATCAAAATGCACTCATCAGCCACTTCATTAGATACAACTTGCTGGTACTGGGTTGGACCCCCTTTTGCTTTCAAAATTGCTGGAATTCTTCTTGGCATTGATTCAACAAGGTGCTGGAACCTATTCTAAGAGATTTTGGTCCACATTGAAATGATAGCATCACACAGTTGCTGCAGATTTGTTGGCTGCACATTAATGATGTGAATCTCCCATTCCACCACATCCCAAAGATTGGATTAAGGTTTGGTGATTGTGGAGTCCATTTAATTACAGTGAACTAGTAACTCCCAAGAAACCAGTTTGAGATGATTTAAGCTTTGCGTCGGATAATGGGTATACTGTGGTCAGCACTAGCACAAAACTTCAGGAAAAGAGTTGAAAAATCTTAATTTCACAAATTTTTTTGGCCACGTTAACAAAACATGCTGATGTTTTGGCCTTGTAGCCTTCATCAGAGCATTGCTCTGATTTTGTGATTATTATCTTAAATTCCTGCTTTCTCTGTAGCTTCTCTTGAAGATGATGGGGAAGATCTGAGGTGTTTGACCCATTATCTAATATCAACATACCTCGGTATCAACAGACACCTCTGAACAGAGCCATCGTGCAGCGACTCTGATAAAATATGCATTGTTTCAGGTTTGTACTCTGGTAAATGTACAATTTGTCCATGTTGATCAATCCTTAATGAGGTACCGTGGATTTTTTTTTGATGTCTAGTTTTATTATTTATGACTGTTTTCACTGTAGTTACTGGTTTTTAAAAGAAAATCATAAATAAATGTACGTCTCAGTCAGATTATTAAAATGTTACGTGCCTAAAACTATGTAACTTCAAAAAATGGCAATGTAGCAAATTTTGCTTCTCAGATTCAATTGTAAACTGATTACTTAACCATTGTACACAATGTTGTTGCCAGGAAACATGGTACTGTTGCGTACTAAACCTTGTAGAGTCAATTGTTAGCTTTGGCAAGTTTCCAGTGTTTCGTATTGGGGTAGATCTGTCTGGTTTGTGTCTTGTTTTTTTCTGTGATAATCTGCACTGCGAACTAAAGTAAATAAGCTGGACAAGAATAGAAGATCATGTCAAGAATATTGACATATATAAACTGAATGTAGCTTTTTATTGTAACTTCCACAATGCGTATATCTCAACCAGGGATCTTTTAATGTGTGCTGCTGATAATGGAAAAATATATATTTGCACTTTTTATTTGATGTTAATATAGCTGAAGAATATGATTATTCAGATTTGATTTTAAACAGCAAAAGCTACTAAATTGAAACTGATACACATCACTACTTACTGCCATTATTCTAACATCTGACAAAATTGTTTAAGATTGTTTACTCTAGGTTCTGTACTTCACTACTGTAGATTACAAAGTGAAAAGTCACAATAAATATATTTGAGAATGAGTAATGCTTATCAGTCAGCTTCATTTAAATTTTGTTTATTGTTGGTTTGTTTTTTCAGCAAATGATTTAAACTCAAAATACAAGTGCATAAAGGTGACGCATCTGTACATACAAAACAACCATTGAGTAATTACTTACAGTGTTATTTACACAGCATTTTATTTCAAAATATCACTGGTATTTATTTTTTATACACAGTTATTGTTACACATCAAACTGTGAACTAATCAGAGGTGTTGTGTTGCTTCTAAAAACAATACAAAACCTCTAAGCAACACTTTTAGTTGACGGGTGACACTATGACACAGTTTTTGTAAATTTTGCCTCTGTACACCACCACAGTGGATTTTAAATCAGGCAGTCAAAATGTCAACAAAGTGCAGACTCTCAGCTTTAATTCAAGGGGTTTGACAAAAAACACTGCATTACAGCCACTTTTATACACAGTCCCCTATCTTCAGAGGCTCAAAAATAATGGGACAATTGACTGACAAGCAGTTTCATGGCCAGGTAAGGTCTGTTCCCTTGTTATTCTATGACAGCATAAGCAGATGAAAGATCTGGGGTTGTTTCCAAGTGAACTTATATTTGATACCTGTTCACTGAAACTCTCCAAATAGATGTTGATGCAAGTGAGAAGGCCATTATTAGAGAGATCTCAGAAACTCTAGTTGTGACCAAAACAACAATCTGGAACATTTTTAAAAGGAACATATTGGCCAGTTCAGCAACATCAAAAGGCCTGGAAGTCCAACTAAAGCGGATGATTGCAGAATTCTTTCCTTGGTCAAGAAAAACGCCTCACAATATCTAGTCAAGTTAAGAACACTCTAAAGGAGGAAGGTGTATCAAAGTCTGCAATCAAGAGACACATTCATGAATGCAAATACAGAGGGCTTACAACAAGGTGCAAATCACTGGTTACTTTCAAGAAGACCAGATTAGACTGTCAGAAAACATTTAAAAGAACTGCCAAGTTCAGAGAAAAAAAATTCTTTGGACAGATGAAACCAAGATGAATTTGCACCAGAATGATGGGAAGAGAAAAGTATGGAGGGGGAAATTAACATCTTACAATCTGAAGCATACCATATACATGTAATCTGCGAACCATGGTGGACACAATGTTATGAGATGGTATGGTTGGCAGTGGAACTGGGTCACTTGTGTTGACTGATTATGTGACTGCAGATAGAAGTTGCAGGATTAATTCTGAAGCATACAGGGTTATACTCCGCTCACATATTCTTCAATTGCCTGCTCTCAACCCAACAGAGCAGTTATTCCAGTTACTGAAGGAAGAGAGACTCTCAAACAAGCAGCAACTGCAGGTGGCTGCAGTAAAGGCCTGGTGGAGCGCCTCAAAGGGAGGAAACAGCATTTTGTGACATCTATAACATAAAGTTGTGTTAGTTTGTCCCATTACTTTTGAGCCTCTGAAAACGGGACTGTGTATAAAAAAAAATAGCTGTGATTCTTAAACAGTTAACGCAATTCTTTTGTCATACCTCTCAAATCAAAGCTGAAAGTCTGTACTTCAATCACATTTTGACCATTTGATTTAAAATCTATTGTGGTGGTGTACAGAGGCAAAATGACCAAAAAAAGGCAGTATTTATTGACTCATCTGTATAGAGAAAGTTCACATTATAATACAAACTGTATGAGAGCACAGAGTTGCAAATGATACTAAAATTATTTTCATTTCTATATTCTACTTATTTCGGACCTAATATCCTGATTTCCTGTCGACCCCCCTCCCCTGTTCCACCCCATTTAAAATGTCTGAAAAGGTCCTTGCTCTCTCATATACATATACATATATTTAATGTGTGTGTATATAGATAATTATTACAGTATATTTATATACAGTATACTTGTTTTTACCACAGAGACTAGTACAATGACACTGATGATGACTTCAGTGATTATGACGGTCTCTCGCTGGGTGTAAACTGGGTGTCATTCATAAATTAGCATTAGTCATGGGGACTGCTGCATATTACAAGGACGCCCAACTTAGCTGCTCAAGAGTCTGAGAGCAGGAGGAGCTAATCGTCTAGAAACTTCGAACCAAACGGTCGCATCAAACATGGATAACCGGGCTGATCTGCAGACCCTCTGCACTAGGTAAGTCCTTCGCGGCTTTACGAAGACGTCGGCCAGATCAACCTTTAATGTAGTCCAGGGATTCTTAGCCCGGAGAATAGATCTGTTGGTATTAGCGTTAAAATGTTAGCTGAGGTTAGCTACGTGGCTAACGCTCTCTAACTGAGCCGGTGTGTTTTCCAGCTCTCCGTAAGTGTTGGATAAACGCCTAGTTATATGTGGATACTGTAAATATGTTAAATCCTTTACATTTAAACAGTGTGAGGCTTCAGTTTGTTTATTTTTAGTAACAGAAAGTCAGCGAAAGTTTACAAACTGTGCTTGGTGCGGTGTTTTTCCTCCCAGGTCGTCTTGTCTCTGCTTTCGTGGCCGTGTGGACACAGGTAGGCAGCAGCGGGACGGGAGGGTATGTTCAGCTGGCACCGGGGTGACTGGATGTCCCACCTTATTTGGTGTTTTTAGCTCCTCGTCCCCCCTGGTTCAACATGTTGAGACATTGTGCCACACGTTTACTGCCTCAGAGAGATGTGCTGATGTGCTTTATGGATGCAAGCCTGTTAAAACCCAAAAGATGATGAGCAGACTGAGCAGCAGCTGAAATAACAGTGAACAGTTTCACCAGTTATTACAATAGAAAAGTGAATAAACACTTGTCACCTAATGCCATAAAACATACTTTAACAACTCTTCAAAAATTAGGTTAAACACAATCTATGGCAAAATAATAATTAATGAAATTAAATAAAAATTAAAAATAATAATTGCATAAATAAGCAGAATAGAACATAGCAAAATAAAATGACGAAACACACACACTTAAGGTAAAAACTAATTTGAAATGAAAAATGCAAACAAAAGAAGTTATACGTTTAATTTAAAAAATATTAAGGAATAACAGCAATGAACAGTGCACAAAGGAGGTGGAGTGGGTGGAGATGAGTGTCAGGGGTGCTTTGTGACAGAAAGGTAGCAAGAGCTAAAGAGAAGGTTTAAAAGATGGCAGTGAGACCTGCTGTAGTGTATGGTTTGGAGATGGTGGCACTGACAAAAAGACAGAGATGGCAGAGTTAATAATGCTGAGATTTTATAAGGGAGTGACCAGGATGGACAGGATTAGAAATGAGTACATCAGAGGGACAGCTTAGGTTGCGAATTTGGGAGGCAGTCAGAGAGGAAAGGTTGAGGTGGCTGGGATATGTGCAGAGGAGAGACAGTGGATATACTGGGCAAAGGATCTTGAAGATGAAGCTGCCAGACAGGAGGGATAAAGAGAGAGACCACAGAGAAGATTAATAAATATAGTAAAGGATGACACACAGAGAGTTGGAGTGAGAGAAGTGGATGCAAGGGATAGGGTGAGATGGAGGCAGATCCTCTAAAGGGAGTTTATGGGCTCAGTCACTACTCTCAAGTCTTATTTAATAAACACGGTGATTACTTTGTAATTTTTGATCATCTTAATAGTCAGAACGAAAGATTATGCTGTCAGCATTAACTCATTGCTCAACCTCATCTGGTTTCAAAATGTCATGATAGTGAAAATGCTCAACTCAGTGCTTCATAACAGGACTTTCATAACCAGTGGGTGATGTCTTAACAGCCGTGTTTATCTTTTACACCATCCTAGCTTGGTTTTTTCACAGAGTGGTCATTTCTTTGATGCTGGAATTGTTATGACAGCTGATAAATGACAAAGGTTTATTGGTTAATGTAAATATAACACTAATAAATTTATCTGGATGACAATTTTCAAAACATGGTTAAAACTGTTTTACAGAACACAGTAAAGTAGATCTCAATCAATAATATAGAAGAAAACTACACACACCAAATCAAAGCTGAAACAACAGTATGAATAATATGACAGATAAATATGCAAAAAAGGATAAGAAAACGGATGAAGAATGCATTTTAAAAGACTTTATGTAAAAATGAGTTTTAAGTTGTGATTTAAAAATAGATACCGAGTTTGCCAACCTTAGGATTTGTTTGTTTGTTGTTCTTTGTTTATGATAAAAATCAGATAAATGTACTGGCCCTGACTAAAAGGTGAAAGCTTCAGGACTTTAAATTTCAGTGAGTTCACTCATCTCTAATTGCTGACCAAGCCATTTTCTTTCTTCTTAATTATTAAAACTTTCTTGGCTCTACAGGAAGGGGGAGAAACTTGAGACAGTCGATGGGGAGAGAAAAGGAGGTGGCTCAGTGAGATCAGATATTCATGTAAGAATAAGGGCTGGCTGAAGGGGTATGTGGAGTTTATTATGGGTAGCGTGCGAAGGAGAACAAACAGGATGGTTGCAGTGTGTTCAGCAGAGAAGAGGCGAGGCAAGGGTGAATAACTGAATTCTTCATTCAGTGTATATGTCTGTATGGGTCTCGAGGGATGGGGACTATGGCCGAGCATTCAGGAGTGACAGTGAGCATTTTGTTTCACAGTACGTGTTCGGCATGTCTGTATGTGTGTGTGGTTTGGAGAGCTTGTTAGTCGGGAAGTTTGAACTTGTTTAGAACTGCTCAAGAGGAAGCCAGTGGGAAAAAATGTGATGTAAGATTATGTAAACTACTTCAGTAGTACCAAACAGCCTGCTGCCAAGTATTTCTATGCACTGCTTTACATTTGTACACATATTTTTAATCTTTAAAGTACAGATTGCTTCCTGCTGTTGCTCTTTAACAGAGAGAGACGAGGTTTTATTGATGCTGCTATAACACTTAATTTGACAGTAATTTATTTGTACAATACCAAAAGTGTTCCGCTAATTCAGACCCTCCTAGGCCTTTATTATTTCTGCTGTGAGTGCATAATTTACAGCTGCAGTAACATCCACTGCTCGGTATTAAAATCATCAGTGTGAAAAAGTGCTATTGTGTTTTGTTTTATAGCAATAAGAGAGGTAATATTTCAAGGTGTATGTTAAATATGTTTTCTAAAATTATCATATCGGTAAATTGTTACATTTTAGTGCAATGTGAGTCATTTTAGGTTTGCTTAAAGAGCTCAACCTGTCATTGTGGTGCAGCTTTTTTACTGTGCCAGTTTCTTCTCCCTGATAGTAGAAAGATTGAGGGGCACCTTGGCACTCTTTGTTTTGACAAAGCAAACACACCTCTTATATTTCAGCCTACTTGCCTGCCCTGTCAGACCTGTTAACTGTGTGTAAAACCTCCAGTAATTCAACTAAAAATAGACAGTCGCTAGTAAAACGTCCTTCTCGTAAAAGTTAAACTGTCAAAACTTACATCCATCAGAGTTCAGTTTGTGGATTTCTTTATATTGTCACAGGTATTTAACTTGTGTTTTTGGTTTGAGGCTTTAAGTTTAATACATTTACTCAGTGAGTGTACCACCAGCAGAAGATAACAGACTGACACTACTGCACCACCAAAGAATCACAGAACAATATTTACCAGGCAAATTTTTTTATCACCAAGAAGCTTCTGAATAATGTCATCAGGAACGGAGCGTCCTAAACCTCACTTGTAACTTGATGGAAGTGCATTTTTCTCTTTTCATAATGAGCATTTTTCTAAATCCCTAGCGGAACACTGCTTATCATGTTCATCATGATCATCATGCTTATCATGTTTGAAATTGTGCTGCTTAGTTATTTTCTTTACTTTTTCCCCTCTCAAAATTTGGTTAATTTTCATAATGTTAGAAGACAGAATCTCTGCTGTAATACACTACTGGGAAACCATAATCTGCTGTTCAGAGAGACATTCCGGTTGAAATAAGGAACAAAATTAAAAGACTCACATTAAAAAAAGAAAACTCAAATTGCAGAAATAGCTCTTCACCAAATTCTGTCTGTCAGAAGAGCAACAACATCTGGTGATTAAGGAGTTCCACAGCACGACAACTGTTCCCATCTTTTTCAATGGAAGCCTGTAGTTATGTAACTCAAAATTTAAAAGAAACACAATTGCATGAGTGAAACAATGACTTAAACAATATCAAAGATGCAAACACAGAATAATCTTATATGTTTTACTGTATGCATGTACACAGGATGTGATTTGTGGGAGAAAAATCAGAGGGGGGCACTTTTTGAAACTTTTTTTAAAAATTAAAAATAATCCAACTTGCTTGCTTACAGACTATAAGGTTGTTTTGGTTGTCAGATGTAAATTTTAGAAAGTAAAGGTTGCATTTGAATAAATATTTTAAACTCTTTTGAATTGATTTATATGCATGCCTTGTCCTTTGCTCTTGTGGACATAAGGGATGCCATCAAACATATTATAAAAGTTGAAATGCTAATGCCATAATTCAATTACTTTTTTTAGTTGGTACCATTTGGCCAGGTGTCCCTCTTCAGTATTGAATATAAAGGTCGAGCAGCATAGTAGGAGTGCAAACACTGACAGTGAAAGTCTGATTTCTTTCTAATTTTATTGTTTGCTCTGTAGATTGTTTGAATTTGAAGTGCCAAAAAAAATCACTTGTGTGTGGGGCAACATTTTGTCCCCATGGGGGATAAGGTTGTGTAGACTAGAAGTTGATGCATGTATATGTTTTTGTACATAGTCTGGTGTATTTGTGCTTTCATCCTGACTCTATTTTATGTAATTATTTAGTTGATTGTTTAAACAAATTTTTAAATGCCTATTTAGGGATGACAGCTGAGTATTACCTGTGTACATAATTATTGCACAGATAATTTGTATCTACAATATTTACCTATACTTTCCACGTTGAATAAGCTAATAAAATAAACAGAGCAAAGTCCTGGTAGCTGGCAGTCCTCTGTTCAGAGGAAGTGGGATGGGTCAGCTACCTCCTCAGTATTCTGCCTGAACAGCACAACAAAGGCCTGTTGTGAATATAGAACAATAGAAACAAGAGCCCAGTTTTGCAACTAGTCATACTCCATCCTTTGTTCATTCTTTCATCTTTTCTAGCTGCACTTTTCAGTAGTTTTTACACAAACGTCACCTCAGTTTTTGTTGAAGTTACATTTCATTTTTTACAGTATCTCATCATGGACATGAACTAGTATGTGATCTTAATATCTAAGGACATGGGCCAAACATGTGTATATATGTTTTAAAGCGACGGGCAACTACAGTGATGTAATATCCACTCTAAATTGGTCTATTACAGCTCAGATAAGAGGGACGCCATTAATGTTTACATCTTACTTCTAAATGTTTTCTTTCTAGCAAACTAGACCTGACAACCATATCAAGGCAGGATGTAAACATTTGGGGTGAACTGCCTCTTTATAAATGTCTGACTAGTTTATCCTGCCCAGCTAAATGACAAGATATGTTTGTGTGTTTCTGCAGTCTTTACAGTTGCCCTTCTGCTGATTATCCTGCCTATGCTCATTTCCAGGCCTTAACCACCCCCAGTCTATGCCTGACAAAAGGGATGAAGCTGATACTTCCATGACCTCTTTTGGCATGGCCTTGCGCGGCCTCTCCCTGGCCTTGGCATCCATGACACAAACAGCTACCTCTGACCCACGCTTCCACCCAAAATGGCGAGCAATTACTGTTGCAACTCTGCTGGCGCTAGTGCTCATCTTGTATTTGCACCGGACTGTGGGGGACAGGGACCCTCCAACCAAAGGTTACCATCAGAACAGCGTTTACAGTTTTCAAATGCAGGATGACATCTTCAGGGACACTAACAAAAAAACTGCACAAAACCTTGTTCACCACCACAGAAGGGAAAAACCTTTCAATCACACATATCCATTAAGTCCACCAGAGAAGACACCGCACGGCACCCGCTACCGTATAGGTGTAATTGCAGACCTGGACACAGCATCAAAAAGCTCAAAGGATCAGACATGGTTCAGCTACATGAAAAGAGGCTACCTGACAGTTTCAGCCTCTGGTGACAAACTGGAGGTGGAATGGGATGTGGAGATGGTCACCCTGGAGAGCCACCTGGCTGAGAAAGGACGAGGTATGTGGACTTGGTTAAGATGTGTTATAGTTGCATATAACTGTGCTTGTGTGGTCATTGTAATATAAATGTTAACCCTGCTGTAGGTATGGAGCTGTCTGAGCTGGTGGCCTTTAATGGTCACCTTTACACTGTGGATGACCGTACAGGTGTGGTGTACAAGATTGAGAGCAACCAGGCTGTCCCCTGGGTTATATTACCTGATGGTGATGGCTCAGTCTCCAAGGGTGAGTCTTCTCCACTCCTCTTGAAATCTCACCCTGGCATTGCACCAGGTATATTTGATGTGATGTTTCCAAAACAGTTTCCTTCACTCAGGGTTCAAATCACACTGGGAGCACATCAGAAGCAATTTGTAGCTTCTGCTCTGGGTTTTTTATTTTGAAAATTGACCTGAACTTTAAAGCTTTTCCTGTGTTTGATTTCCTGCCCTCCTCATCCTGCTTTGTGTAGCTTGACCCAGCTTCTGTTAAAAAATAAATCTGGAACAAGTTTATGCAGTAGGAGACCCCGTGCTGCGATGCTTCTGCAGCATGTGTAGTGGAATTAAAAGCATTGTCTTGTGTGGGTCAGATCAGCTCTGGTGGCTGCACCCAGAATGTAACTCAGCCTCACCCAGTGTACTCCCGGGTTACACTGAGGAAGAAAAAATCTGCACAATACTCTTGTCTTCAACAGTAAAATATTTATCTCACTGAAAAAAACGAGGATATATCATATTCATGTGGTCTAAAGACAGCCAAGGAAACCTTTTGTAAGCTGGTAAACAAGAACACAGCATGGACTCCAAAGCTTTGGGAATAATTTCAGGTAACAATCACGTCGTAGTGAATGCCACTCAAGTGTAACGAGACTGTGTCATTGTGTGGTAATGTTCCATTTATTTAACAATAATTCAGCTTACCACTGCTGATATAAATAATTGTCCACAATGAGGCAGTAAATTAAATGGGTTAAAACTAAACCATTGCACAGTAGTCCACTTGCATATTCACACATCCAAAATCTGTTTGGCTCGTCACTCACTGGCTAATAAACACCTAAAAATGTCTTACTCACATGTCTTGGTTTTGTTTGTGCAGGATTCAAAGCAGAGTGGCTTGCCGTGAAGGATGAACACCTGTTTGTTGGAGGCCTGGGGAAGGAGTGGACGACGACCTCTGGGGAAGTTGTCAATAATAATCCCAAGTGGGTGAAAGTTGTTGGCCTAAGTGGCGAGGTGGAGCATGAAAACTGGGTTCCACACTACAACGCTCTGCGGAGTGCAGCAGGGATCAAACTTCCAGGTGCTGATGGACTGTTGTTTGTTTCTTCTTTAAAATTTGAATGTCTTTCTCACCAATTTCAACACTTAGAATCACATGCAAGTCTTTTGTCTGTGTAGTTTGTCATGGAATAATGAGGGAACAGTCCTCACCTCACCATGAAACTGTTTGGCTGTCAATTGTCCAATTACTTTTGAGCCTCTGAAAATGGGGGACTGTATGAAAATAGCTGCTATTCCTATACAGTTAATGGATTACTTTTGTAAAACCCTTTGAGTTAAAGCTGAAAGTCTACACATCAATCACATTTTGACTATTTAAAATCCACTTTGTCCCAAAACTTATGGACCTAGCTGTCTGTGAGCCAGTACTTCAGTACTATTTACAAATGCAGTTAAGTTTAAAAAAAATAATAAAAAGCTAAATCATGTCCAGATGGTAGCCATTGGTTTCAAGATTGCATTTCAGCAAATGTGTTCCTCCTTTTTTCTTTGCACACAGCAAGCAACCAAAGCCTGCTCATATGTGATTGATCAGTAGTACCCATCTACAAAAATCCTGTCTTTTCTTGCCTAAAGATTCTGTTATGGCTGTGTTTGAAAGGATTCATTTGTGACTAGACTTAAAATGACTTGTCCTGTTTGAACAGACATGAATAGGAATTTTGGTATGACTGTAGCATTGGGCTGCTTGCTTCAAATCAACAAGAAAGTTAGACATCTTAAATGAATGCTAAAAGACAAAAGTTAGGATTAAAAACGCTTAAAAGCTTCAGCTATGAAAATTAGAACAGATTTTTTGTTAACTCAGAAGTTCTGTGGAGGGTACCTATGCTAAACCAAAATCTGGGGCAGGGCAAAGCATTGTGAAATGTGGAAACTAACACCTTTCTATTTCTTTCTGGTCCCATTTCTTATAGGCTACCTTATCCATGAATCAGCAGCTTGGAGCGAACGTCTCCAGCGGTGGTTCTTTCTCCCTCGCCGTGCCAGTCACGGGCGCTATGAAGAGACTGCAGATGAGCGGCGTGCCACCAACCTCCTCTTGTCCTGCCCTGCAGACTTCAGCTCCATCACTGTGCAGCGCGTCGGACCACTTAACCCCACACGCGGCTTCTCCTCTTTTAAATTTGTCCCAGAAACAGATGATCAAATCATTCTGGCTCTAAAATCAGAGGAGGACGCAGGCAGGATTGCCACCTACATCATAGCGTTTACATTAGACGGTCGGGTGCTGCTGCCAGAGACCAAGATAGGAGACATAAAGTATGAAGGGCTGGAGTTTATTTGAAAGTGGTAGGGCTGAAGGTGCAGCTTTCCTCCATGGTAAACAGATAAAATGACTGTTACTCATGTTCAATTTTCTGTGCAATATGGTAGGACCAAAATCACGCATTATCTAAATGAGACGATTGAGAAGCACAAAAGACAATAAAAGGGACACTCTAAAGGACAATTATGTGTCATCAAACACAAACCGGCTGAGCCAACACAAGATAATATGTTTTAAAGGCATAACTACTCAATTTCAGCACTTCTAGATTGTTATCTAAACCTGGAGTTACACAGCCTGGTTTGACATTACTGATCTCCCAGAGGAGACTCTTAAACACCAGGTAATGTGGATCTCCTTTCCTGCAGCCAAACACTCAGGGAAATAAGGTTAAAGAGCATAAAGCATTGAAATGAACGTTCATATGTTACTTGAAATATTAGGCTTGCTCATTGGTTTGTGTCTTATTTATGTTTGAACACACTGAGGTTTTGCCATAATATAAATGCAATAGGTTTAGTCATGTTCACTCATTTTATATCAGCTGTAAACTTTAAGTTATTCTAGGAAAGTCCAGAGGGGTGTAGTATGACGTGAGAGTAATGGGTTAGCGAGATATGTTGAGCTAAAGCCAAAAGTTTTCTGTGCCTCAAAGGAGACTTTTCATTTACTGTTGTAGCGATCACAATGCTGATTATGCAGTCTGGTCTGAGATCAGTGTTCTGTTTGAAAATCAGCTGCGCATTTTTACTCATTCTTTTCCACTGACATGCTCGAAGAATACTACATAGAAGGAAGTACATTTTATATACAACCTGTTAAGTTGGCATACTTTGTAGTGTAGTGGTTTGCACATTTGCCTTACAAGTGAAAAGTCCCTAGTTCAATTCCAGGTGGTGATAAGTCTCTCACACCATGGAGGGTTGTGTCAGGAAGGGCATCCAGTGTAAAACCTCTGCCAAATTACCAGTGCGGAATAATCTGCCGTGGTGACCCCTTAGTGGAGAATGCAGCTGAGCAGCCGAAAGGTACACATACAACCTGTTAAGTTATTAATACCACCAGAAAGTCATGCACTCCATTTACTGCAGTGCAAACTGCATTGAGCTGTCATGAGAATTTAGATGCATTCAGTTAGTGATACAGAAGTTGCATAAAATATGCTTATTTTGCTTAGTTTACACTGCTGGTATCGTAGATTATCAAGGACCCATCAGAAAATTGAATGGTCTGTATGTATTATAAAGAATATTGAATCAAGAAAATGAGTGACTCTTTAAATTAGACCAAAGTGACCCATGTGTTTTTCAACACGGGACAGTGTCAGACCTGAATGCGATTTCAGTGTTAAAATGGATCTGGTTTAAAAGCTGCAGTGTTATAATAAACCCGAGCACCAAGTGTGCACTGAGTGGTAAAATATATTAAGTTGTGAATTAACAAGATTAACAGCTTTCTGCAGCATTGCTCGTTTGCCTTATTTGTAGCACTTGTTTTGCCGTTGCCTATTAATTTATTCTTTATGATCTGTTTATGACTATTGGTTTATTTTGTGAGGGACGGGATTCAAATAATGCATCAAATGTCCCCTTTTATATGAATGCACAGAAAGCTTCAAGTAACAAGCCTGGGCTAAAGCAGCATTAGCTGTGATTGATGTTGGGTTCACAGCAAAACAGGTAATTTTCAGAACTTCCAGCAGGATGTTAATTTTACCTCAAGATCTATTATAGATCTATAAACTTAATGGGAGGAATACATGACAAATGTAAGCTACATCACTGTTGAAACAAACACCTGATAGGAGCACATTGGCAAGAAGGGTTTCATTCCAGGGTGTCGATACAAGTTTAAACTTTCGGCCTCGCTTGATTCTGTTTCTTTCGGCCACACAGGCTTTTGCCACTATAGGCAATGGGCGTAGCCCAGATTTACTGAATTTCTCACTGTGGCAACAAACAGCTAAAAATAATTGGTTTCAGATCAGAAAACCTGTCATCACATCCCGTGTGAATGCCCCTTATTAAAGGTGATGCCCATTACCTCTGAAATGTTAGGTTTTGGTGAGGCAGCTTCATAATGCTTCAGCTCTCAACACTGCCTTACATATTTTAAGTATTTATAAGCTTCTCAAGCCAGAGACTAAGTGAAACACCAGCTGTTCTATGTAAAGATTAACCATATATTAATATATTGTGTATCCCCGGAAAACATTAAATTTCTCCTTTTGTTTGAATGTGTGAGTGTACTAGCTGCTGTGAAATGTGATTTACATACCAAACACTGAATCCTGTGGCATTTTATGGCAGCATCTTTATTGAACTTTATTAAATCAACAAATTCATCTAAAAAATAATCACTATACATTTTACAATTTTCATGTCTACAAAATCAATAATACATTACACTTTTCACTATACAGTAGTTTTAAGCAGTGGCAGTGAGAACAAGATCACACAGATGAACTGACTTAAGTGACAGTTCGGATCAGACATGCTTGCAAAGTTAGCAATTATTTCCATGATATTTTTATCTAAATACTTCAAACCTGAGGAATGTGCTTGTGAGCGACCTTGTTCACAGGCTTGTTGCCATTATGAGGATGTCTTGAGGTAGCCCGTCCACATGTACGGGTTTGAAGGAGCCCAGTTTGGAATAAAAGTCAAGCATCCTCCGATCGCTGTGCCTCAACTCACAAAACACTCCTCTGGACCCTGGAAGGAAAGCAACAGTGGTGATTGCTAAATGATTTCTTTGGATTGAGTCAGTGATCTGATTTCAAAGTGTTGAATAAAAGGGGACACTAAGAGCTTTAAGTAGAATAATTGTAAAGACAAAAAATGCTTGAGGCTAGAAAACATCCACACAGCTGCAGCAGGTTTCTGGATTTCCATTATCAAAGCAACAGTGTTGTGTTAACGATCACCTGTGCCACACAGTTTAAACCCTTGATGTACATATGCTGAGACTAACATTTTATAATTATATGCAATATATATGGGGGCATTAAAGATTAATTTCTGTTAAAATAGTGGGGATGCTCATATTAATAATGGCCAGATTTTCAAATAATGGAGGTTAGTATTTGTACAAATAATCTCTCCATTTCCTACAGCTTTTTCCTCCTGGCTCTGTATGATGTCAGCAAGTGTCTATCTCCAACATAGACACTTCAGGTACACAGCTCAGGCTAAGAGCATACAAGCCCCACTCAACTGCTGTTCAAACCACCTTTTTTGGTAAGAGCTAATCAGAAGAAAGTTGCCTGAAACTGAGAGGCTGAGGGGCTGGAACAGCTTGTGTCAGACAGGAGATGAGAGGCGTCAAAGCCCAGTGTAAGATTATTTTAAACTGTGACTCATGCAAAGCCACTCTACTGGAAGCCAAGAATAAAAACACAGAACTGGTCCGCTAAACATCAAAGAAATTTCTAGTATGAACATCTACGGGTATAACTGATGCTGCTTGAATAGGTTAAGAATTGGTAGGTGTAAAACTTGACAGCTCCCCCTTGTGGGTAATTCCGTCTCAAAACATGAAATTGTGAAGTTGTTAATCAGTTGGGTGAGTTTCATAATGAATTATCAAGTTCACAGTGTGAGAGCTTGACCTACCACTGCTCCTGATTGAGGACAATAGCTGACCAATCATGCGCTTGGCTGGAGAGGGATCAGTGACCCGAGGGAGAACTTCCAGAGCAACCACAGAGGGGAATTCCTCAAACACTGAACCACTTACTGCCCTCTAGAGGCAAGAAAAGATAAAATACAGTCAAGTGGCGCTGCAGTCACCGTTACATCTTATTCTGGAAAGATGGTCACGTTGTGCATTGGATCACCTGAATCTTTGCTGCAGCTGGTTTGGCATCAGTGAGGGCCAGTGCATAACCACACAGCCCAATATCATCCTCTAGGACAAGAGCACAGAGAGGGGAAGGAGGGATTTCACCTGCCGACAGGCTGCAATGGGTCAGGCAAAGAATGAAAATGAAGCTGATAATCACATTCACAGAAGAAGACAGGGTTAACGTTCTAAGTCGTTTGAAGAGCATGTTAACGTGAGTGACCCTGGGTGTGGGAAGTCCCTATGCTACTGCTCCTATATAACACGATCGTATCCAGAGTCCTGCTTTATTGGATTTATTGGTTGGTTCATTTTCATTGGCACACCAATATTCCTTGAAAGACAGCCTTTAAAGTCTTCTGTTTACAGCCATAGACTGGATATACTAAATGGACATGTAACCATTGTAGCATCACTTAGTTACTTAGAGAAGCCTCAAGCTTGAACGTTTTCACTGTTGACATATTGGTCTTTTGAAAATGCATTTTATAAGCAAGGGGCAGTTATTACTGAGAACTCAGGGGACATTACATGCTCATTGGACAGCAACTGATCAATCACATGGTAAGGCAAGCCATGCTTTAATCCCCTTTTTTGACTCTAATAGGAACCATAGTTTCTAAAATCAAGATCATGGTAAGGCTTGAAACCAGTGAATGAGCCCATAAAAATCATCTGGAAAGTGGTTAGTGGGGCCATTTTCCCATAGACTTCTACACAACCATTAGAGAGAATGCAGGTTTTAGGCACTTCCGCATTGGCTTCACTTTTCAGACCTGGAGTTTTTCACCTTTTACAGTCTATGGTTACAGGTTGTGTATCTTCGTATACATTTCGGAGTCTTAAAAAAAAAAAAAAAACAATAAAGTTGACAATATAAGCTGAATCACTCTGGGTAGAGTAGCTGACTCTTACCTATCGCTGATTAGAGGAGGTTGTGCCATCAGGGGGGTTCTGCCCTCTTCTGAATTCTGCATCTCCCTAAAAATCCTCTGTACCTCCAACTAGGAAAAGTTTAACATATTTCATAACATTACTGGCAAGTTTTAACCAAAATATAATACACAGTCATGGAGGATCTGCATCCTCACCTTGTCCTCAGGGCAGTAGGGCCGTATGCAGTAAACTGCAGTCATGGGAGGATGTCTAAACAGGTCCCTGTTTCCATGTCCTGGCAGCATTCTCTGTCAGTAAGAAAGAAAATGAACACCAATAACTCAAAGTCTGAATCCCTACACGTATACATGTAGAGAAAAAGTTACATTCCATTTACAATCTAGTGGCTCTAGCATTAAAGGGGGTATTGTGCTTTCAAATATACACTGTTACAGTGGTGGAGGTTCATATTAAACATGGCTAAAGTTTCAGATAATGAGGTCATCTTATCAGTAGGTAGTCATTGTAAGCCAAAAGTTGAGACTTCTGATTGCTCTTAACACTCAGTTTTTTCCACTCTTGGATCTTAATGATGTCAAGGCACACAGCTGTGGAAGACATGTGGACTGTGGAACACATTGGTGTCTGCCTGGAAGGGGTGGAGGGGGTAGCCAGGGACAGGGAAGTCTGGACAGCTCAGCAGACATTGCTGATCCCAACCCGGATAAGCAGCAGAAAATGGATGGGTAGATATATCAACTAGAGGCCTTGACTTGTTATTGTCAGTTATCACTGTGCATTTTATGTAACAACTCACTGTACTGCTAAGTTTACCTGGAACTCTCCAGAGAGGCCTCCTCTGAAGCCCCAGGGTTCAGGATCATCGTTCATTAACTGAGCAGAAGGTTGGCCCTGTCCTCCTGTGGAGGGCAAAACACAACATAATATTTATAAACCCCCATTAATCACTACATTTACAAAGAGTCCTGCTAATTTTCATGGCTGCAGCAGTTTTTGTTAAAAATGAATCCCTTATTACAAGTGAGAACTAATTTTCTAAATGTTATTTCAACAAAAAAAAGACCTTCACTGAAACAGATCCAGGAGCTTTAAATTGTGAGTCTTGATCATCATTGTTTGAATAGCAAGAAAGCAAAACTTTTAATTCCAGGTAGAAGAACCATTTGTTGCCTAAAGCATGAGCTACCATGGTGGTTGCGGCAACAAAACTGCACAGATCATCTAAAATTATTGTAAATAACTTGCCAAACGAAAACAAGTAAATTAATACAGAAATAAGTCAAAACGAATTAGTGAAGTAGAAATAAATGACATATTATTTAAAACTCACCGACAAATTAATAAAATCCCAAATTCAAAATTGCTAAAAGAAGCAGAAGTTAAATAAAAAGATAATTATGAGAAAGACTAGATTACTTAAAGAAGCAGTCAAATATGAATGATTTTTAGTTTGGTTTTAAACAACTGTAATTTTGGAGAACACATTATCATTTGATACATTGTTCTGGTGGACTGGAGCATGAAAGGTAAAAGTGGTTACACCAGTACTGGTAGAATACATTATTTTTCAGCCTATTTGTATTTATAATCAATTCTGTTACAACATTTAGCCCCTCATTGACTGATCATAATAGGAAAAGTTGTCTCACCTAGTGTTTTCACATAGGCCCGAGCCAGTCCCACCCCACTCTTGATGTCGCAGATGTAGTTGTACAAATCGTACAGGATGCTGCGGTTCGGGGCATTTGACAGGCGGTTGAACATCTGCACCACCGCATCGCACATGTTATCAAACTGCTGTGCTCTTGAGCACCACTCTGCTGTCTGAAAAACACCAAACATCAGGTATGAGGACATCATCTACAAAATCACCCGCTTTTAAAACATAAATATTAACACTACCGTATCGGTCTCTGCGGCAGCTGCCTGACTGTGGTTTTTCAGCCAATCCAATTCCTGTAGCATGGTCCTGGCTGTAGTACCATGTTCGTAGGGCAAGTAAAACAGGTCTGACAGCAGCTTCAGGTCATCCAGAGTCAAAGGCTCAGCTGTGTACAGCAGGTTCTCCCCAGGACCAGGAACATAGGGACTCTCACCAATGTCTGTCTGCATGGGCTCCTCATCTGATGCCTCTTTCTTTAGGCGAGGATGACAAGGGCCTAGAAGCATGGATACACTTTGTCTTCATGTGAAAACCACTCCCCTTTGTCTTTTTTGCCATTAAATCGTCTTCAATAAGATTCTACCTCCTGGTTGATCTGTGCTCATGAACTCCTCCAGCCAGTCAGTGAGGGCCAGGGTCAGGGCTTTCTGTGGGCTGTAGCAGGGGTCTTGCTCTTCATCACCTGGTATTGAGGGGGGTCAGAGACAGTGGGACAGTGTTTAAGCTCCATGACCCACATACTGACTACAAGCATCTTCCCAGCAAACAAAGTTTGAATACTGATGTCATTTCAGGTAAAACTGATTGCTGTATGTCAGAAAAACTTCACCATAGACGGACATTGACCTTTCTACAGACTGAACAGTGGTACAGTCAGACCATGTCTAACAAATGAAAAAAATACTGTTATTATTGCAAAAAAGAATGCAAATGTGTCTTTTTTTTAAAAAAAATGACATCTGAAATTTAAAAACTGTATTAAATTTCACAAAAAAAACATAAGACTGCAGTTTAGCCTGGATGCAAGACACATCCTCAGGAGCTGTCATTTCCACATTTTCCTTTCAACGTCTTTGAAACACAGCTGTACCAGAGTGAACTGTACATCTACAAACAATGAAGCCTTAAGCTGCTGAATCCTTATTTGTGCAAAGGCGAGGTTACAAGAATACTTTACGCAAATCTGCAGAAACTGGTGCAACTTCAAGCCAAGAAACTCCTGAAAACCTTCTAATTAACCACTGCTGATCTAAAACAAAGACAGATTCATCTGCTGTATAGCTTATTTCTCTGGACATTTCGCTGTACTTCTTTCCTAATCTAAGTTTTCAATTAAGCCCCCTTGTTGTGTTGGCACAACTGTAGGAGAGAAAGACCACCTGTCAATCATCTATCCTGAAACTATCGAGAAGCTCACCCACCAAGCATCCAATGCTGTGCCAAAAAGATCCCTGGCACAAACCATAACAATTTAATCTTATCTCTACAGCTTGGCTAAGCACTGGTTTCATCATAAGACTTTGCCTTGTTTATTTGCTTCTTCAACATTTCAGGCAGTTCCTGTTTTTTCAGTTACAAACAAATTTATTTCACCTACAGAGTCACTGCATGACAACTCGGTTAAGAAAGTACTTCAGCTTCTACCAGAATCTTTATTAACACAAGTATCTGTGCTTCAGTTTGATTAAGGGATGTGTGTACTTTTGCCTCCTCTGGTCATGACTACATGGTCAGTTGTAGCCATGGTCATAAAAAGCATGAAAATATAAATGTATCATCATTTCATAGCAATGACGACATTACTGGTGTTCAGTGCAGGCAGTACAGACAACTATGACCTTGAGCACAATTTGGGTGAAGAGCTAATGCATGATCGGCGTGTGCAAGTTTCACAACAATATGACCGATACTCTAGGAGGAGTAGCAATTTTTGTGAATTGAAGCTGGACAGCCACCTTGACATGGCATCAGCTAGTCGGTCCTTCAGCCAAATAAGTTAAAAAAAACCCATTTGTCACATATTTCAGGAAATACTGGTAACTCACCCATTTCCACATCCCTTGGTCCTCCTTCAGTAGGAGCTTTACACCATGTTGCCAGAGTGTGGATGGCCACAAAGTTTGGGTAAAACTCACAATTTGGATTTGTGAGCACCCCTTTCAGTTTTGGAATCAGATCAGTGGGTCGATCCTTTTTGATAAAACAAAATATAAAAGATACTGGAGTCAGACTGGAGCATATACAGACAATCCAAAATTGTTCTAATGCAGAAAAAAGTACCTTATAGGGTCCAAGGAAAAGTCTTTGGGGATCATAATCATTGGCATGAATATTGTCCCAGATCACAGGTGCCCTCTTCAGGACTGACGATACCTCTTCTATGGATTCAACTGAGATTTTGTGGGATACTACTTTTGGACCTAAAGAATACAAATGGAAAACAAGCATCACAGAAATGCACTTCTTGTTGCTTTTGGGAAATTCAGGACAATGGAAACAGGTTCAAACTCTGGTTGAGTGTAACCTTACCCGTCCACAGTATGTCAATGCCAGGCAGGAGTTGCTCTCCCACTGTGTTCAGGTATGAGGACTGGGTTACGGTTGGCGTACAGAAGGCAGCACAGTAATCTGAAGTCACAAGAGACAACAAGAATGATAACAGAGTAATTATTTTTCAAATGCCTGCACCTCTGTGATTAACTGGACTGTAGATCATATTTATTCACATTTGGTTTAGAGTCAGTTTTGCCATCTGACCTGTAGGACAGCAGAGGAAGGTCTCGGGCTTTCCTAAGTGTTGATACACCTCATTAGTGATGGCCACTTGAGCATGGGCAAAGGAGCTGAAAGCCTGCTTATCAGCTGGACACATTTCGGTCTCGATGTCATCAAACAGTAAAGAGAATGACCTGCACCCAAACTCCTTTACCTGAAGAACAAAGTACATTTTCTTTTGCCATCTGGGTCAGATGCATGTTCACATTGCTTTTCTGAGAGTCTGTATATAACTTTAAAAGGCCTATTCCTAGAATTAAACCCATTACCTGCAGCAGCCTTGGTGCAATCTACCAACTTGCTTTTAGTCATTCTAAAGTTTCCATCTTACTGCTGTGAATTTTATATCAAGTGATCCATTGTCCAAATCCTCAGTGAGCCATAAAGCTAAATACACCCGATGATGAAATATTCTCTTCTGCTGCACCCATCATCTCTGCTTCCAAAGTCCTACCTGATCTAGTTTCCTCTTCAGGGCAGCTACTTCTTTAGGGTTGGAAAAAGTAATGTCCAGGCCAGGTGAGATTGCATAGACAAAGTCAACATCATGCTGTTTAGCTGCTGAAATCAGGGCGATTAGTTGTTCTAGGAAAAGAAAGAGACAAATAAGAAATGTTGATTGGTGTGGAGAGAAATGAGGGAAATCTTAGACTTCAGTATTTTTGTGCCTGCACGTACTTTATGAGAATGAAGCATAATAATGTGAGATGGTCCAAAGTCCACCCACAAAATGAAGAGTCAGAGACATGATAATTTGAAAGGCTTAACCTTTAAATCATCATCACTGCCCTTCAGTCTGTAAAGTTATAGATAACATCCAAACAACCAACCGAGAAACGCTTTAAAACATAGTGGAAGAGATAACAATAACAGTGACAGAAAGCAGATGAGTTGATCATTACAGTTACGACATGCCCTCCCCGTTTCATTTTATGTGATTCATTTTGTTTCAGTTCAATTTGTAACCACAGCTTTGTACATTTGTTGAATGAGGACCCAAGTGTGTATGCCTATGACTGCATACAGTTTCATTTTGTTTAAAAAAAAAAAAAAGATGGTTCAAATTAGCAAACGCTTTCACATACTAAGAGGAACTTTTAAATGTAACTTTTATGTGAATGAATTAAATGTTAAATTTAATGTTAAATTACATTTTGTTTAACCCTTTCGTGCACAGTAGTTACTACAGTGGACAGTTATTAAAAAGGGCATTTTCTTTAATATTCATTAGTTTTGCTGCTATAGAGGCAAAAAATCTTAACCGAAGTAGTCATAATTCATGAATGAAAGGGTTAATACAGGTTTGGGATAAAGTATTTCTTTTGTTATCTTATCTTGTCTCAAAATGGGCCTTTGGATGGGTGGACTACAAATGTAATTACAACTGGTCTAAATGTAGTTATGGCAATGAGTCCGTGTTACTTTACTAAACAGAAAGTCTATGCATTTCCCTGTTATAGCCATTTGGCATTCCAAAATGCATTTTATACTTAAATAAATAAACCCAGAGTTCACAAAAATTTTAAAGTAATACTTTTATTATGACCCTAGTGATTTTGCTTTGCTGGAAGTACAATTTTTTGCACTAAGCAGGAGAAATCCAGACACACACGAGCTTTTTTTAAGGTTAGGCAGCAACAAACCTAAACAACGAAGCTGCACCAAAGCAGTTGACTCAAAGTGTTAACAATGAGCATGACCATTTTTAATTTGACAGATTGCTTCACATCCATATCCTTGAAAATGTTTAAATCAATGAAGTTCTTCCACTTCCAAGATGCAGAATATATAGCCATGTCAGAACAAACAAGTTATCAAAGGACTCTGGCAGTCCTGTGATAAACTAAACATATTCCTACTGTTCCCATAGGAATCAAGAGGCTAAATAGCAGCCAGGTGCTGCTAACCAAATGAGCTCAGTTCATTGATCATCAGCTAATGTGACCACCTCTATGAACGCAGAATTTTTGGCAGTGTGCAGGTCTGAAGCATTCAGGTGTGTGTAACACAATGCTCCAATTTTCTAAGGAGCAGATGTCCCAGCAAATTAACCTCAATGTCAGACCAAGCAATGCTCGGAGAAACTGTAAAAAAAAAAAAAAAAAAAAAACCTCTTCTCTCTAAAAGAACATAGTAGCACAGCTTAGGTTTGCAAAGTTGCATGTGAATAACCCACAAGACTTCTGGAATAATGTCCTTTTTACATACGAGACCAAAGTGGAAATATTCAGCAATAATACACAGAGCCACATTTGGTGAAAACCAAACACAGCCTATCAGCACAAACACCTTCTACTGACTATCAAGCATGGTGGTGGAGGGGTGATGATCTGGGCTCGTTTTGCAGCCACAGCACCCGGGCAACTTGCAGTCACGGAGTCAAGCATGAACTCCTCTGTATACCAAAATATTCGAGAGGTAAATGTTTCCGTCCACCTGACAGTTAACACTTGGCAGAAATTGGACAAATCTACAACAGAATGACTGAAAAAGAACAGAATCAAGGGTATTGCAGTGGTCCAGTCAAAGTCCAGACCTCAACATGATTGAAATGCTGGGGTGGGACCTTAAGACAACTATGCATAAATTAATGCTCGCCAACCTCAATAAACTGAAGGAATGCTGTAAAGAAGACTGGGCCAAAATTCCTCCACGATGATGTGGCAGACTGATAGACACAAACGTACTTCCCACATGACGTCACAACATACCCGTATTTCCCCAAGTGGCCGCCATTCCTATAGCTGTATAGCAGCTGTGCAACATCTGAGGAAACGTCGCCGACCCAACCATTAACAAACTGATTGTACGCCTCCAGTGACTTGTAGGCCTGGAATTGCTCACTGGTATAAAAGTTGTGTGCCAACACAAGATAATGGTACACGTCTTTCTATCCTCCATACGTAATGATTACATAGGCTCTCTTCTTGCCTTTTCATGATTTTGATCACAAGTTGAATCCGATATCAAAATGGTTTAAAATGTGTGGAAACTGATAAACAGCAGTGTAAACAAGTACAGCTTGCCAACAAAGATGGCATCGCTAAGGAGGTCACATGACAAGAAAATGGGTCTTCGGGAACTATGTATAGAAAACTTTTCTTCAAGTTACTGCTGCTACACACTACCGAATCATGGGGTGCACTTTGTTTTTCACATGACAGTATTTGCAATTTTGGAGTATGAATGTGTGATGAGGTGAGACCCACCTGCCTCCTCAGCAGAGTACAAGTCTCTCCAGTACATCCTGTGTTTGTAGTCATCCTTGGGGGCATACAGGTATGTGTTCAAACCCCACTTCTGCTCCCTGTGAAACATTACGTCAGATATTAGAAACAGCCAGTGCAGCACGTGATCACAAAACAAAAGAAACAAGAAATACACGAGATACTTCTTTACCCCAGAAATCACTTCCAATTATAACAGAAGTTCAAGTTTCCAGTGTTAGAGAAACTGTGGTAAAAGCAATGTAAATTGCCTACACGTTTCAAGTCAAGCAAATTATTCAGTACATTCTGGTTAGAAATCTCAGTTTACCAAAAAGGTGTTTAGAAAACCTCTACATTTAACGCTCCCTTTGGACTTTGTCAACATGAAAATTATAAGTAAATGGTGAAAGGGTGGAAAAGCAGTAAACTCTACAGTTTAAGTCAATTTAAAAGTATGATGCAAGAATTACAATTGACAGAAAAAAGTACCTAGAGAATATATTTGAGAAAAGATGGATTTTGTATGGGTAAATGTAGTGATAAGGAAGTGAAACTGCATGCAATATACACCTACATAAACACTGTCCAGCTTACCTCATACTCTCCCCCTTTTAAACATGTATATGTGACTACTGCTTACTGGACACCAGCAGCTGGATTATTCATCTTTATTATTTGCTACTGCTTTTAGGAAATGTCTTCACCATTTCCAATTGTTCTCTTCACTGCTTGAGGCCACATACCTCTTAAACAGCTCTGTTCTTTGCTCCATAGTCCAGGGCCGCCCATAAAAACCTGCAACAAGAACATGTGTCATGTCAAGTTAGGCTCCTAATTATGTAACCTCAACAGAAGTGGTCAGTGCATGGCTGATATCCTCAGATGCAATTTGACGCTGGTAGCTGGACACATTCGAGAGGATGTAACTGCAGAGAACCACCACAGCGGGTCGGGGCTACATGGCGATGCTGGTGTTTGGGCCCCTAATCCCGGGTATGCTCACCTTCCACTACGCCGCTGATGAAGCGCCCGGTCCCGGTGTGGGGTTGCCCCTTGGCACTGCCCGGTTTCGACATGTTTTCCTGCAAGCTCTAAGTTCTCGTCTCCTTCACCTATCTGAATTTAACAGCGCTCTGTCTACAGCTCCAGCCCTGACACAGCGATACTGTCACTCATGCTTCTGCACGTCAGCTTTTACAATGGTTCACATTTATTGCCCCGTATTCTCACGCCTGCGCAGACCGGTCGGGTTTAAACACCTGCGGCATTGCGCAACATCGCGTTAACACGGACAAAAGGTGAGGCTGTAAATGCTCGAAAGAGAAAGATAGCTATTGTTTAGTGACGGTGTCTGAAATTCACCCCAATTACAGACGCGTATCTGACTACCGGGTGGACCTCTTAAAGGGACAGTGTGCCCATGGTTTAAAGGGACAGTACACCTAAAAGCAAGGAGGCGGTCACAAGTTCAGTATTTATTTTTAATAACTTTTTGTTATTTTTGTTCAGTATAGTCTACTTGTACGTTTTGAGCATAGTTTCGTTATATAACTCCAGAGTTAATTTGCTTGTTTCAGTTTCATCCTTGAAGGCAAATGTCTCACAGGTGGACATCCCAGTCTCAATTAACCAGTGGTTCCCATTTAACTGTGGGGCAGAGGCACTGTAGGTGGGGCCCAGACCTACATCCATGAAACTTCTCTGTGGTCTTCTTAATTCCTTCCTGTCTGGCAGCTCCATCTTCAACATGTTTTGCTCAATATATCCACTATCCCTCCTCTGCACACGTACAAACTATTGCAGCTTTGTCTCCAAACCACTCAACCTGAGCTGTCCCTCTGATGTACTCATTTCTAATCCTGTCCATCCTGGTCACTCCCAGGGAAAATCTCAACGTCTTCAATTCTGCCACCTCCAGCTCTGCTTCGTGTCTTTTTGTTAG
>VUQH01091292.1:1924-14326 GCA_015106775.1 Etroplus canarensis
CCCCAACCACTGTGCCTGACAATTGATATGACGTGTTTGTGCTGATGTACTGTGTTTGGTTTTCAGCAAACATGGTGCTATGTATTCTAGTCAGACATCTCCACTTTGGTCTCATCTTTCCAAAGGACATTGTTCCAGAAGTCTTGTCGTTTGTTCAGATGCAGCTTTGAAACCTAAGTTGTCTTGTCATGTTCTTTTTAGAGAGAAGAATCTTTCTCCTTGCAACCCTTCCAAACAAGCTTGTTCAGTTCTTTGTTTGTCAAATTGTACTGTCACAAACTTTAACATTTAACATGCCCATTGAGGTCTGGAGAGTCTGAGATGTAGTTCCTGGGTTTTGCTGAGATGTCCACTCCTGGGAAGAATGTGGCATTGTGTTAACACGCAGCTGAATGCAGCAAACTGCCAAAACATCTGCTTTTATAGAGGTGGTTACAGTAGTTCATGATCAATGAAGTGTATCTGATTAGCAGCACCTGGATGCTACTTACCTTCTTAATTCCTATGGAGGCAGTGAGGGCGTACTTAGTTTTTTACAGGACTGCACAGAGTCCAGTGAAAACTTTCTTTTTCACACAACTGTAAATGTGACATTGTCATTCTGAAGTTAGCCCCATTTTTGATCAATGCTGAACCACCGCGATGCCAGTCAAATTTTTATTCTGCCTTCACATGATACTTCAGAATAACTATGAACAGTTCTACTTTGAAGAAGGCATAGCTATAGCCCTGTGCAACTGTGCTGCAAGGTTGCTGATATTCATATTTTCTTGAGCAAGTAGGACCATGGTGTAAATATCTGTGAAAAAAATCTTTTGACTCGATGATATACAGCTATATCAACTCTTTTTAGTTACCTCCTGCTTTGTGCGTATTTGTATGTGGCATGTGTGCAGATATTTTTCCATATTTTTGCAGACCTGGTGACCATAAATCATCAGACTGAGATTCAATTTCCCTCTGGTGAGTTTTATTACATGGGAACTTTAAGTGAATTTGCTATCATTTCCCTGTGGAGTTTTAGAGTGACAGAAGGTTGTGTGGTGTTTACATGCGTACATGAAATGTGTCTGTCTTTGCAAATGCATGCACTCTGTGTGTGTGTGTGTGTGTGTGTGTGTGTGTGTGTGTGTGATGGCAGACAGCAGAGGCGTTGTTTATAGAAAAATTAGATGTCTCCTCTGAGAACAGGTTTCAACCTTCCTCAACCTTCACTTTGCAACTTGCATGAACTGGATAGCAGTCCAAGGCTATGTGTGTCATAGTTTCAGTCAGTTGGTGAGAAGAGAGAACCCAAATGCAGGATTCTGGACACCGGATGAGAAAACAGAAAATGAGCTTTAATAGCCGATAAGTCCATTAAACAAAAAAAAGTCCATAAGGTTAAATCTGGCAGATAGACATGAGGAACAAAACTCACAATGACTATCAGGAATGTGGACGACATCAACAATACAATAAGGAGCAAAAGAAAGGCAGAGGTATAAATACACAAAGACAAACCAGAAAAGTGGGACAACAGGTAAGAAGGGAGCACAGGTGACAACAATCAGGGGCAAGAAGCAAAACTGAACAGAATGTATGGAATACAACCAGAGTACAAAGTAAAACAGGAAGTGAGAAACATAACTGAGAATGCAGACATGACAATTTGACAGAAGGACATAACACAAGAAGATGACACCCAGGAAACTAATAACAAGCTAAACACAGGAGAGACAGTAAGTAGAACTCAAATACAAGATGCCGGACTGGAGGGCAGGAAAAGGCAAAATATAACAGAAACTCAAAACCCAGAGAGCAGAATACAATAACCCATACTAAACATAAGCAGGACTAAAACTAAGGCTCAAATATAAATGGGGAATACAATAAATACAACATTAGAATGATGAAACCATAAACAAGAACATATAAAACTAGAAGACAAACCCCAGGATAGACCATAAAACTGAAACTACACAGAAAACAGAAATATAGGGACTCAGATTCGATGTAAAGAAAATATAAGGAAGCTAAAATAACAGAAATAAACAAAACCGTATAAAAGAAGAACCAATGTACATACATAAAGAGAAAAGAGAAAACCAAACACCTAAGAAACTAACCAAACTCAGTCCCACAATGACAAAACCCACGGAGCAAGACAATGTCATATAATGTTGCAATGATAAGAAATGTTACTTTATTAGTATCTATGGGTTTAGCTGTCTTTTGATGAACACATTGAAAGTTTATGCTCTAATGTAATACAGAAAGGCAATAAAATGGTCTACACCACAAAGTCTGGCATGAGAGAGCGTAATAAAACAGACAACATAAAATAATGATAAAAATGCCCAAAAAGAACCAAAGTGACGTCAGTAAAAAGTGTGTGGAAAAACTGATTTAAGATGTTGAAACCATAGTGGAGCTCCCACATGGGCTTTTTGCTTGGAGCCAAAGCTGAATATAATCAGTTATATTTTAAAATCAATTTGGAAACTTAACTGTGAGCCCCAGAAGACACACTTGTTGAGATAATGTAACATCAACTGTTGGCAATGGCAGCACCTGCTCTCAAAAGATAAAATGTCAGCTGTGAATAAATCTTAAAGTGGCATATCTTTACATTTAGTAACAAAGCAGGGAGCTGCATGATGTCCCTATACAGCTGGAAAAGTCTTAAGGAGAAGAGAGAGAGAGCCGTCCGCCATCTCCTGCCAACATCATGCTGAGTAGCTTTAGCTGCAAAACTAGAAGAAACTAGAAGAATAGTGCAGCTGCTGACTCTTTATTCTAGTGGTACAGTGACAAAGACATGCATTCAGTAGCACCTGGTAAGACTCATCTTTGGCCCTTATCCTGGCAGGGAGGAAATCGAATGTTGTAATCCTTTCTTTCAGTTAACCAAAGATAAAGCTGGTGCTGAAAAGGTGGATCTGTAGCTGTGATGTTGTTGCATCACAACTACAGATCCACCAATCCAACTATTTCTCTCCTAGTACCAATCCTGTATAAAGAATCAATCTTATTACTACAAAATATACAATGTAAATTTAATTTTCCTTAATTTAAAATTTGCAAATGATTATGTATGAATGTTGTAATTATATTTATGTAAACTGACACTGAGTCATTTGACATGATGATCACTACTGGTTTTTCATGACATGATTAGGCAAAACTTTTCCAGTATTTCAGACTGGTGCATCTCATAGACTTACAGTCAGGTTTTCTCAGGACTCTATGCAGTCCTGTGGAAAACTAAGTACAAAAAACTTGTAGAACCATCTTTTAGCAGCAACGACTTGAAGTAATTGTTTTCTTTATGACTTCAACAGTCTCTCACATCATTGTTGAGGAATCTTGGCCCATTTGTCTTTAAAATGCTGCTTCAGTTCATTAAGGTTTACAAGCATACTTCAATAGAGCTAGGTTGAGGTCTTGATTCTTTTATTTTTCAGCCATTCTGTTTTAGATTTCTTGATGTGCTTGGGGCCATTTTCTGCCAAACCGTAGCTCTCAGACACTTGGTCTTGCATTTGATTCTTGAATACTTTGGTAAACAGGGGAGTTCATTGTCGACTCAATGACTGCAAGATACAGAACAAGCCCAGATCATCAATTCTCCAACCACCCTGCTTGACAGTTAGTATGAGGTGTTTGTGCTGATATGCTGTGTTTGACTTTTGCCAAATGTGGCACTGTGCATTATGGTCAGACATCTCCACTTCATTGTCATCTGTCCAAAGGAGATTGTTCCAGAAGTCCTGTAGTTTGTTCAGAAACTATTTTGCAAACCCAAGTTGTGCTGCTATGTTTGTTTTTTAGAGAAACGAAGCTTTTTCCTTGTAACCCTTCCAAACAAGCCATGCTAGTTTAGTCTTTTTCGAAACATCATTCCTTGTTTCTTGGCCTCAAGTTCAGCATTTTCGACATTACCAACTTTAGAGCAAGAAGTGGATCTGACTGGGAAACCAAGGCTATATAGCAGGCACTGTAAATCACAAGCTAGCCATGCCTTATTTTCTTGTCTATTTAACTTTAAATAGGACCATAGTCTACTAAATGAAAATCATGTTCTAATAAACAAGGCTTGCAAGTAGCAACTGAAACCATAAACTCTTTAATAAACTCTAAAGTCAAGTGAGAAGTAGGAAGGATTAAGAGGGATGCCCACAACTAGAGGCTGGGTCTGCTTTTATGTCAAGTCTTTGATGACACTCAGACTATAGCAAACATCATGTTTTCTGCACTGTTGGTGTAAAGTGAATTTTCTCCTTCTTCTTCTTCCTGGTTCCATTAGGGGTTGCCACAGTGGATCATCTGCCTCCATCTCATCCTATCCCTTTCATCATCTTCCCTCACACCAACCCCCTGTATGTTCTCCTTCACTACATCCCTCAACCTTCTTTGTGGTCTTCCCCTATTTCTCCTGCTGCTTGGCAGCTCCATCTTCAACATCCTTTGTCCAATATATCTACTATCGCTCCTCTGAACATGTCCAAACCATCTCAGCCTTGCCTCTCCAAACTTTTCAACCTGAGCTGTCCCTCTGATATACTCATTTCTAATCCTGTCCATCCTGGTCACTCCCAGGGAAAATCTCAACATTTTCAATTCTTCCACCTCCAGCTCTGCCTCCTGTCTTTTCATCAGCACCACTGCCTCCAAACCATACATAAATAAAGTATAATAAAGTATAAAGTGAATATGTTTTTAAAAAATCTATGCAATTGCAACCAGAATTAATCCAATAAATTTCATTCATATTTTAGAGCATCAGTATTGAATGAAAATTCTCTGCTTTTAGACAAGGCACAGTGAACAGTGAGGAAGGGAAATAAAGGACAGACAGAACAGTGTCCACATTTCAAAATGTCTCATTCAGTCTATGAGCCCTGGACTCACATTAGACAAACAGAGCAGAATGAAAAGATGGAACTAGATAATGGAGAAGTTAAAGAAAGGAGAGAAAGATTTGGAAAAGAGGGATGGCAAAGAATATGGACAGTGTGTTCTCTTCCCTACTGGTATCTGCTGAGTGCAAACAGGGAAACAACCTCTGTCAGAACTGGAGGAAACACTGGAGGCAAATTTTCAATAAAGTGAATGAATAATGCACTAAAAGATTTTCTTTCTAAGGAAGAAAAATAAATAGAGGATGAAGGATGAAGTAAGTAAGAAGCTAGTTGATGGATGAAATAAATAAAAAAAAAACCAGTGACAATTTAAAACTAATCTCTACTTGCTAGAAATATCTAGAAGAGAGCAATACAAGGACAGGACATAGTTACAGACCGAAAGCCAGGACAAGAGCAGCCGTCAGTTTATGGGTGACTGAAACCTGGTGACTGGCAATTCATGATGAGTCTCATAATATGCTAACAGGCCCAATCACAGTCAAAAAAATGCTTAAAGTGACATTTGCAAAGTCAGAAAGTTGTATTGGTGAAGCATCACTGCTTACTCACTTCTGACTATTTCTGACTTCTGCACATTTTAGATAAACTGAGTATGACCGGCAGCCTTCAAATGGTGGGGTACTTTTTGAAAACAAGCGCAATCTGCAGAAACATGTCTTTGAAACAAAAGCATAAAACATCTCTACCTTCACCTATGGACAAACACTGAGTCATTGTAAAGTTGCAGAAACACACGGGTGGCTACGCTTTAGGCCTCTGTCTTTTTTTTCTTCAGGGGCACAAAAGGTGGAAGAGAATTGGATTTCCATAGAAGGAAGGAACATACTAAGAAAAAATATTTTTTCTCTCACAACCCCAGAATCAAGGCCACACCAGCCTCCCACATACTACCCACACAACCTTGAGAGAGGATTTTATGACTGTGCTGCCTCCTCCCTTTCAAATTCACAGCATCAAAGTTGACATCAACAAAAGACACTTTCTTCAAATTCACTGTATGATTTATGGATCCACTTTTGCCCTTTTTGAATGAGTAAGCAATATCAGCTTGCTAACTGCCACACTAATGTGAACTGTCTGGGAATGTGTCATGTCAAGACTAGAATATATCAAAAAGAAAACTTTACAGCACTTTGATACAGCATGCTTTCCAGAAGTTAGGTCTTAATCCCAGCTTTATTTATACTAAATAAAAATAAAAGAGAAAATATTTGAACTTTTTGTTGAATGTTTATGTGTTGTGCATGTGTTGTGCACACATTGTTTGTGTGCCAGAGTTGTTGAGTATTTTTAATAAGGACAGGGACGCTGAACCCTGCTGAGGACATTTAGTAATTTAGGGCAGACTTGATGACGATGACATTGAACAGGGCAACAGAGGACTTTTTAACCTACCAGCATTCCATGTAATGACAGTACTCTTGCTTTTGCATGTCCACTGAGACCCTCTGTCTGCTGTAACCTTTTCATGGTTATTTCTCTTGTATGGCTCTACTTAGATTTTGAGTACAGAGTCAACTAGGTAAAATTTAAAACTACTTTAACATAAAATGGCCGACATTTCCCATAAAAATCTCAGCTGTCACAGCTTGAAGTGCCTTAGCGAGACTACTGACAGTGAACTGGGAACATTCGGCATAATGGAGGGGAAAAGGGTACTAAGCTTTGAGGAAGGGTACCATGTGAGTTGATGGCACTAACCCTAAAGAAAAAAAACATAATACTCTTACATAAGCTTATTGCTCTTCTGTCCCCCTGGGTGCCTGCTGTTCTCGTCTGTGTCAATTTAAGTGCGTGCATGTATATATGTGTGTGTGTCTGTATGTGCGATGACCAAGGCAAGGACCCCAGAAGCAACATCACGGCATAGTAGAGTTTATCAAAATTAGAGTAAAAGAGAATTATGTATACATATACATTATGTATCGCCCCTTTTCTGTTCTATATAGCATAAAATTTTAGAATCCAAACAAAGAAAATCATAACCTAAAGTATCTAGCAATTAATGAAAAGCAATGAAAAAATTCAGTTGTGGACTATTTGGGCCTGTTATAAGAACTGTGTTTGCCAGCCAGCTGTATGTTCTTATCAAGGCTAGCTGTGATTTCACTCAGTTAAAAGAAATAGTGTGATGGGTGTGCAACAGTCACACAGACAGTGCTTTAGTTAACCTGTATCACTCTATTTCAAGCTTTTGCACAAACAGAAAAATCCCTTTGTACAAAGGATGAAAGCTAGATAGAAAGAAAAGAAAGTTAGTCAGCATTAACAGGAAATTCCTTAAGAAATACATGATTGCATCTGTCTCATACTGCACATACTGACAATAATGAAAATACTTGAGCTCTTATTTAATTTGACTCAAAACAGGATTGCATTGTTTTTTAACAAGCAATATAAGAAGGGAGACCAGAAATGGCTACGGATGGCCACTCTTCCTCGAAAGCTGCCAGCTTGTCTTGGCCTCCAGCCTTTTTGACTATGTTAGTAATTTTCAAAGGGAATTCAGTTTGAATTCAGCAACACTTTTGGTGGCAAGTGGTGACTGGTGTGAGGTTTTTCTATGCATTTCTAAGCTACAGTGTCTGATTTACATCAGTTAGGAATACAGATCTATATAGCACATTTAATTATAATTAAAGAACCAAAGAGCATATGGTTGGCAGGGGAAAAATGGTCATTATTGTATTAATTTGGTAACAAACTGGAGCCACAGGCAACTTGTCTAATGAGTCATATCAAGCCTCTCTGTCTTATAACAGGGTGTGGAAAGTCTTTTGTCTAGTTAAATTCAGTGTTTATTATTAATGGTTTATTGCAGCATCAAACATCACTGTATGTTCATAGATAATAGGACACTCAGTACACTTTTTCATATACAATACAGTACTGCACTAAAATTTAGCCCATAAAATATCATCATATCAGTGAACCAGTAACATTAAATGTGAAATAAAGGCAAATGTTTCATACCTCGTCTGTTATCTGTCCCCCGAATGTCACCCACGTACCTGGAGGGGAAAGAGAAAAAAGTAGAGACATTTCATCATTAGGGAACATTTCTATGCTTTCAGCCCTTTCTCTCAGTGTCACTGTGTGTGTGTGTGTGTGTGTGTGTGTGTTTGACATCGCGAAGTAAACAGAATTAATCCCAGGGCTGTGACACCATTCGAGGAGGCTGTCGAGTTCCCGAGAGAAAAATCTGTCCTGTTTAAAACTGCTGCTCAGTACTGAAGTATCACCTAGTATGAGTCCCTGTTAGCTCTCTCTGTCTTTACTGATGACTGTTGGTGTTTGCTATGGTTGTGCATATTTGGAAGACCTTGTGTCCCCTGTCCTTATGTGCTGTCCTTATGTGTCTGACTATGAGTGTTTGTGAAAATAACAACTGAGCATCTGACACCATCCTCTTGATTGCCCTGCAAACAATACCAATAAGCCAGACAAAAGGCTGAGCTGCCACAACAGGCGACACTAAATCCTCAACACATTGCCTCAGGGAATTATGCATATAGCTTTCCATTCAGATTGTGTCAAAACAGTTTGAGCTATCTAAAAAGGTCCCACACTGCCGGACAGACAGAGAGACAGGAACACCATTTTATATCAGGAAAATGTCTGGTGTTCACCTGTTAATGCTGAAAGGCTTATGTGTATTTTGGTAGTTGCGAGAAAATCTGGGCTGCCTGACAAGATATGAGGCAGTTCAACTGTGAAGTTTGGCAGCCGGTCCAAGGATACTGTCATTACACTTTTTCCTTAAATTGAGGAAAAATCACAAAAATGGACTGTCTCACATAAAATGGTGCTTATGCAATTCTCAACCTTTTGTTGGCCGAGTCCTAACTTTTACAAAATGAGTTGCTGACATTTAGTTTTAAGGGATCATTTATTTAAAATATACAAATACATGTCTCAACATCATCTCAACAACAAGTCAGTAACATGATTTGTGACAATAAGGGCATCCAGGAGAGGCTGAGTCCATTAGAGGTAAAGCTGTGGAGAGAGTTACCACTAGATGAAAGACTAGATGTACAAACTTGATGAGCATTTAACATCACAAAGTCAGTTAAACTTCAGGGGTATCAATCACAAACTCATGAGTAGCCCACTGAGGTTATTTTGTGAGCTCTGACAGTGTCCCTCTTGTTCCTCCTCACACAAAGGAGTACATTCCAGTCATGCTACTGGGCTGATGCCCTTCTACAGCCCAGTCTAGCTCTCCTCATGTAATGGCAAGTCTGGTATCCCCTTTACACCCTTGAGACTGTGCTGAGGAGACACAGGAAACCTTCTTGCAACAGCATGTATGGATGTGCCAATCCTGGAAGAGATTTACTGTGCAACCTGAACAAGCTTTAGTGTCTCATGTTACCAGTAGTTACAAGAACTTTATCAAACCCACCTGCAAAGGATTTTTTTTTTTTTTTGGAGGCGGGGGGTTGTATCTTGTTGTCTCTCCAGTGCACCTGCTGTCACAAGTTTAACTGCCTCTGTATGCAAGGAACAAGGCCGAAAACCAATATTTGCACAGATGGCATTGCATTATGTTGCATTATGTAAAATTAGACACAATTCTTTATGGGCTTGGGAATTCTTCCAAAAATAAATGAATAAATAAATTTGGGGCTTTACAGAAGATGAGTTTAATTCCAGTACTGCCCCAGCATGGGGGATATATTCAGGGCATGTATTCAGATTATAATAAATAATTTTATTCACATTTTGTGATGATTTCAAATATATTGTTAGCTGGATCTTCTAAATCTTGCAATAGTGACCTGTTCAAGGTGCAACCCACCTCTCACACTGTGACAGCTTGGATAGACTTCAGCCCCCCTGTGACCCTGAATTGGATAATTGGAAGAAGATGGATGAATGGATGGATGGATGGATGGATGGATGGATGGATGGCCAAAATTTTATGTGTATGTTTATGTGAATTTTAGTTTTTGTTTCCTTTCAGCAAATATGTGATTTGTTTCAGCCTACCTTTCTGTAAGTACTCATTTAGAATAGTAACGAGGATATCTGCAACCCCTTCAACCAATTAATCATTCTCTTTCTTGGGATATTTGTTAATTACCTTCAGATCGTAAAAGTCACCACCTCTTCCTGCTCTCTATTTTATCCCCCTGTTGAATGTATTATATTGTCTTTCTCTCACCCACTCTGTGCTCCAGTGGCCACAATTTCACACCAAATGAACACACAGTTCTTCTTCTTCAGGCTGTGTTGACCTCAGCAGCTCAACTGTCATCAAACAACTGATGAATGGCAGAGAAAGTGGGGGAATGGAAAGGGGCTCCTCATTCCCAACAGACAGGATCTTTTCGATATACTACAGCTCATTATTCTATACATTGCAGTACCATCAACTCCACTGAGGTTTAACTTATAGATGATGCCTGCAGCATGTATTGGATATGTTGGTGCATAATGCCATTAATTTAATAAGAAGCTAAAAGCTGCAGTTTAAACATGCATCATCAGCAGAATTATAATCAAAGTTTGTTCAGTGGACAGGGACAGGCAACTGGATGAAGTAACAGCAACAGCTGGTGGAAAAAGTTGCTTTGGACCTTCTTAACACAAGTTACCATGACAGCTTCGGTAAGCCTCAAAGTGCACCTGCAGCACAATTATTAGAGATGATACTTATTACACAGTGTACGTACAGTCCAGTGCATATAATTCTCATCCACACATGTCTGTAAAGTTTGCCGCTATGTGTGTCAATATCCTCGTGAGGGGTTGCTTATCGGTGTGCATGTATGTGTGTGTGTCTGTGTGTGGGCTTAATCACCCCTTAAAGCTGTCTCCAACATGGTGCAAATGTAATCACAGCTGACGATGTCCAGTGGCCGCTCTGGGCTTTGTGTCTGAGACTCGGCGTGGGATGAAAACCCTGCAGAGCTCTAGTGTCAAGGCAACTGCTATACGAGATTTAACTGACTTTTCTGTTTGACTGAAATTAAAGCCTTAAAAAGACAAGCAGCTCATTTTTCTGGCAGCTGCCAGTGGAAATTATAGAAGAGTCTCTTAATGTTGCTACACAACAATAGTAAACCCAATAACCTTGCCGTGCCATTTTTGAAAATCAAAAAGTGTCACATCAACAAGAATACATGAAATTGTCCCTGTCACTTCATTTTACTCAGTCTTTCCTACCTAATTGCAATTTTTTCATTTTCTCATATTTCTTATTTTTCTCATGATATTGCTGCTCTGCACCCTCACATGAAAGGCAATTCAATAGACAGGTCAAACAAAACCAACCTGGAATGAAATGATGATTCCAAGAAAAAAAGGGGAGGAATGTGAGGAGAATGTGAGCAGATTTGGATAATATAAGGAGGGATAATATATTCTTACAGCTTTGTGTGAGTCCTATTAAACCCCAGTTTTTTTAGAAGTTGGTCCATTCCTATTCCTGGCAGCATGATAGATGGTACAAATTTAGATGAAGCATTTCTCTGGTGTCTCAGTTAAACTGACCTCTTAACCTCTCTTTTCAGCATTTTCTGCTTTTCTGGCTACAAATGCAAAGGCTGAGTCATCATTTTTTTGTTGGATTGTTGAATTAATTTCCAGCTCCATTAAAGTGATGCAGTAGTTGTCTGAGTGCTTATGCTTGCAAGTTGGAGGTTTATCTGGACAAGACACTGAAATAGATAGTGACAGTTCTACTTACAGTGGAACCACTACACTACCCGGGGACACACTTACAGTGTAAATAAATGTTTTTAAAAATCTGGATCTTTCGACACATTTTTGAGGCTATTACGGTAGCTAAAATCAGTTAACAAGTATATATATCTATATATATATATATAGATATATATGAAAGTTAATTTATTTAATATATAATGATGCTTCCTTTGGCATTCTGAACTGCATTGCATAGCTGACAATAAAAAAGTCAAGCATGCAAGCAAGCAGGGTCATACAGAAGACAAACAAGCAGGATACTACAGTAAACAAAAGCAATTAGAATCAGGTTTGCTGTGTAGGAGGTCAGTTAAATCTCCTTTAAGTCTTGTAAAGTTTTGTAACAGTTTTTTTTCATTCCTGTGTGTGCCAATGTTTGAGTTTAAGCTTAGACTTTGTATTATGCCTTTTATTCTTATATTACACACACATAACAAGCAAACACAAAGAAAAACTATCATTTTCTCTCTCTCTCTCTCTCTCTCTCTCTCTCTCTCTCTCTCTCTCACACACACACACACACACACACACACACATCATCCTCTGGACCTATTTTCAGTTCAGTTGCATGCCTTTGTCTCCTGCACAACTTTATTGATTTTCATCCTTCGTCTCCTGTTAAATCCATATCTATTTCTGCCTTGTCTACTCTTTTACAGGTAGTGAACAATGCAACAAAAAAGTGTGTGTGTGTGTGTGTGTGTGTGTGTGTGTGTGTGTGTGTGTGTGTGTGTGTGTGTGTGTGTGTATATATATATATATATATATTTTTTTTTTTTTT